>CM069442.1:58460614-58526004 GCA_035610835.1 Ophiura sarsii
CGCTATTCTTCAGCTACCCGCCGCCATTGGTGCACTCGGCCGTATGTGTTCCCTTTGGGTTAGCCTTTTTGGTTAGGTTCGGCCTATTCACTCAGTGCTCTCATATGACAAGTCAGCGGGTTTCAATCTCAACCATAGGCTATTTGTTAACAATAATCTTGGGTCAAGGGGTGGGGGGGGGGGGGGTAAACAAATTGAACTCTAATGACCCCTACACGACCTTTGACCCCATTTTGCCAACATTTTAATCTGCACTTACTGCTGCTGTTTTGGGCTCTCATGTAAAGTCAGACCGCGAGTCCCTGTAATGGCTAAGTGCATTACACAATAAACATGCAAGATTATCAGGATATACTCACCCCCAATCTCCATCATGTTGTCTTTCACCTGACGATAATGATCTGAAGACGGTCCGACCTGTACTAAGTCCTTTTTCTGCAGCAAATTCTTCCCGAAGAACCTGAGGTTGCTGCTATCTTGTTGTTGTTTATCTTTGTTATAGGATGCCCGCCACTTCTCAAGTCTGTTTTTTATTTGGACCAGATCGTCCGGCGAGGGCATATTATCTGACCCGCATTGGATTGAAGAGTACCTGTCAATCAGGTACTCGACAAACCTACGGACCGTTAATATGGCCTTTTGTTTCGATTTGGCTTTCATAGGTGCATAGGATGTTTCAAGCCACTTTTCCTTAATGTTGTCCGCATTAAGGAAAGTTACCAGGTCTCCATCTTTCAAGGCCTACAGTGTGGCTTTCATTCAAAAGAAGAATTTTAAAAATCAACCATTTCGTTATCATGATACAGTAATATGTCTACTTTTACTTTTCCTTCTTGATTTCAGGCTTTTTATTGCTCATAAATTACACAGATCTATTTATTTCCAGTCATTTTAAGATATTGTATCCAACAATCATGTGTGCCTTTTTCAGTTATTTCACTAGTGTTATTGATCAGCATCTCTGAATCAGGCAACCAACAATACTATGGGTTATTGCCATTCCATGGATTGGCTTTAAAATACCGGATTCTACTCAATGGTTGCCACTTTATGAGGTAATGTTCGAATTCAAAAATTCTTTTTTGAATGAAAGCTACATGTGTTCTTTGTAACATTATATTTGGCTTTGAATATGTAGGCCTAATATTTCTGTGGCGCTTTCGCCAAAAAAAACTGCCCGTTCTTTCTGACTCACCCTGTACTTGAGGCTCCTTGAAGTCCAAGCAGTTTGCACTCTATTAGGTAATCACCTGTAAGTCATGGAACTAATGTCAGGCCTCTGAAAAATTGGGGGTAGAGTTAGGTAGAGTTAAGTCTTTTTTCACATTGAATAAGGGGTCTGAGATTAGCTAGAAATCCAAACAAAACAAATTTCATTAATATAGGGCAAATATAAAATTGGCATTTTCCTTTGCATCAAGATGCAAATCCACCAATACGAGCATTGAAGTTTTCCACTACTATATGTGACCTTGAGAAAAGTTGACCATCACATCTTTCTTCCTCATAAACCGATAGTTAATTTTCTCAGACAAAAATGGAGGTCTGTATAATTTTATGCCTATACCCTGTATTGCATCTCTAATTAGAAATCCCTTATACCATGAGTCCATCACCTGGGCTAAGATGCTGATGAGGAATGTCACTATACTGTTAGAAACAAAATCCTTGTCAGAGGCAACACCACCATAGGCATCAGAGCAATGGATAATTAAGGGCACCATTTGGGGCAGTTGTTTACATTAGTTTTACAGTATGGCAGTTGTTGTACTGTGAAAAATTATTTTTACAGTATGGCAGTTTTTGTACTGTGAAAACAGTTGTTTACCTGAACTGGGCCCTTTTTTGGCACCTGCATGCTAAATTCTACACAATCAGAAACGGCCATTCAATCTGGGAAGTTTTCTTTTGCAGATTTGGGCATGTGCTCACATACCTGATCTCTTGTTGGCCATATATTTTGATTTTTGAATTTTTTGTACATTAAAATGATCCAGAATTGGAATATCTCTGACACTCTACCTGTCGAAATATTAAATTCTGTTGCCATAATACTAATAGAATTGATTGGGTTTCGCTTAAGTTTGTACAAAACAAGTAGAAGTTGGTGTTCTAATAATACAGTGGGAAATTTAACTTTTAGATTATGTTCATGATTACAATTACATTGAGGTACATCACAAGATGAAATCAAATACTTATAAGAATTTTAAATAATGACACATTTTTATTCCAGTAAACATTTTTATTTGTAATCTGATTGGAAAATTTCCTCTGCTTTTGACATATTTGTTTGAATAATTTTGTTATGGCTTATGAGCAACGCGGTGATGTCGTCGTTTAGCGTCAATAGTGAAGTTAGCTTTCTCAACCTGGTTGTAGTCACTGTGTCCAGTGTTCTTTCCTCCAGGTCCTTCTCTTGCAATGCTCCTTTCTTCTCACGTGGCATCTCGAACACGGAAATGTAGCTGTATAATTCTTTTTTAAAAATAACATTTAAACATTTTTAAAGATCAATAAAATAAATGGTTTATATCATATTTCACAATCACATGACAAGTACATCATTATGCCAGGGATAAGAATCTAACAGCTTAAAATCCTCAAACGTGAATGAACATTTTTGGTTTACAGAACTACACATACCTAAGGCTCCTTCAAGCAAGCTTGCACTCTATAAGGTAATCTCCTGTCAGCCATGGAACTAATGTCAGTCCTCTGAAAAAGTGGGGGTAGAGTTAGGTAGGGTTAAGTCTTTTTTCACCTGGAATAAGGGGTCCAAGATTAGCTAGAAATCCACAAACGAAACAAATTTCATAAATAAAGAGCAAATATAAAATTGGTATTTTCCTTTGCTTCAAGAATGCAAATCCACCAATATGAGCATTGACATTTTCCACTACTATATGTGACCTTGAGATCAGTTGGCCATCACATCTTTTCCTCACTAATTAAACCAGGATAGTTAATTTTCTCAGACAAAAATGGAGGTCTGTATAATTTGATGCCTTTACCATGTATTGCATCTCTAATTAGAAATCCCTTATACCATGAGTCCATCACCTGATGGGCTAAGATGCTGATGAGGAATGTCACTATACTGTTAGAAACAAAATCCTTGTCAGAGGCAACACCACCATAGGCATCAGAGCAATGGTTTATAAGGGCACCATTGGGGCAGTTGTTTACATTAGTTTTACAGTATGGCAGTTTTTGTACTGTGAAAAATTATTTTTACAGTATGGCAGTTTTTGTACTGTGAAAACAGTTGTTTACCTGAACTGGGCCCTTTTTTGGCACCTGCATGCTAAATTCTACACAATCAGAAACGGCCATTCAATCTGGGAAGTTTTCTTTTGCAGATTTGGGCATGTGCTCACATACCTGATCTCTTGTTGGCCATATATTTTGATTTTTGAATTTTTTGTACATTAAAATGATCCAGAATTGGAATATCTCTGACACTCTACCTGTCGAAATATTAAATTCTGTTGCCATAATAGAATTGATTGGGTTTCGCTTAAGTTTGTACAAAACAAGTAGAAGTTGGTGTTCTAATAATACAGTGGGAAATTTAACTTTTGGATTATGTTCATGATTACAATTACATTGAGGTACATCACAAGATGAAATCAAATATATTTCAAAGAATTTTAAATAAAGACAAATTTTCTATACCACAAAAAAATAAACATTTTTAATTTGTAATCAGATTGGAGAATTTCCTCTGCTTTTGACATATTTGTTTGGATGATTTTGTTACGTGTTACGACAGAAACTTGTATCCCTTTACTGTTACAACAGAAACTTGTATCCCTTTATTTGATTTTGAATTATTACAAGGCAAACATGATTGGTCAACCATAGAAATCATCTTAGATTTAATCCATTTGGGAGTTATTTTAGTCCATAAACAAATTTCATTAATATATGGCAAATATAAAATTGTAATTTTCCTTTGCTTCAAGAATGCAAAATCCACCAATACGAGCATTGAAGTTTTCCACTACTATATGTGTGACCTTGAGATAAGTTGGCCATCACATCTTTCTTCCTCACTAATTAAACTGATAGTTAATTTTCTTAGACAAAAATGGAGGTCTGTATAATTTGATGCCTTTACCCTCTATTGCATCTCTAATTATATAAATCCCTCACCAATCCCTTTTGTAAATCAATGATGTGTTTGTATGTGTCTTTTTTTAATTATCCTGAACCAAATACAACCGTTTTTAAGTACTAGTGATTGATCAAGCATATCGTTGGATTGGGAAGAGCAATTCCAATCATAATAACGGCATTCGATAGCCAACTAAATTATCTTTAAGATTATATAATTATTTATAGCCAAATACTGAGGGCAATAACATGGAACATGTGCACCTTTTTAGAGACACCCTGTTCAAACAACAAATTGATATGCAAAAACAATGTTAATTTTGAACCAAACGGCGTGGCATAGACAACGGACAATAATAAATTGTGTGCTGACTGTAGGCTCCCACTACTGTTTTTTGAAAAGCGTAACATTATTCTGCTTATGGCGGATGGACTGACCACGAATTGCGAAAGAGGCGTTGTTGGCATGGTCCCGCAATTTGATGGCTAAATACCTTGAAGCCAACTCTTGATTAAGACCGTTGTGGTGGTTTGCTATTCCCAGCTCTGGGTCGAGCGCATGACATGTTTCACAATAGATAGTGATGCTTTGGTCCCCTTTCTATTTCTTAATTACAACACCAATACATAGATACATTTGTTTTACTAAATTCCTTATTTGTCAAATTACTACAACACTTATGGACCTATTTGTTACGTAAAGTACATTGCAACTTCCTATGATTTCTTTTACATGCTTGTTTACGCTTTCTCTGATAAGCCCTTGACGTAGGGGATGACCACGGCCCTTGGATTTGTTGGTGTCATCTTTCTTTTCTCGCTTATCCCCATCTTCTGTTATTATACTATGCCTCCAAGTATGATATATTGGATTTGTCAAAAGACCAATTTATTCCATATTTATGAACAATCCTGATGAATCTATATCAAATGATTTTTTTTATTATTTAACCCATGGAATAGAAAGCTTCTGTGCTTATTAAGAACTAAAATATGAATCAAATGTGTAAACTTGTCAAATAAACAATTCTGAACACATTTTAACAGGAATCTTCATGCAGCTTGAAATACAGAATCAATAAGCAAATACATCTATAGCTTACCATCTTGTTCTTAAACTCTTTTCCATTGTCTGTCAGCATGACTTACGCAAGCCCGTGTCTGTTGAACAGTGTCCATAGACACTTTGCCACAGATTTGGCCTTTTTGTTCTTTATGACAAAAGCATCACACCACCAAGGTATGTTTTCCTCTTCTTTTAGTTCAATTCAGAACTATGTTTAATTTGAGGTGTGTTATAATAAGAGATAAAAAAAAAATCATTCTTATTTGGTTTAAAGATTATTTTCGATCTTTTCATAAAATAACAAAGCTTGTTAGGATTTATTTTAATCAAACAACACCAAATTTCCCCTTTATATAAGCTTGAAATACAGAAGCAAGAAAATACATCTATAACTTATCATCTTGTTCTTGAACTCTTTTCCATTGTCTGTCAGCATGACTTTCGTGTCTATTGAACAGTGTCCATAGACACTTTACCACAGCCTTGGGCTTTTTGTTCTTTATGACAAAAGCATCACACCACCAAGGTATTTTTTCTTCTTCTTTCAGTTCAATTCAGAACTATGTTTAATTTGAGGTATGTTATAATCAGAGATTAAAAAAAGTTTTCATTCTTATTTGGTTTAAAGATTATTTTGATCTTTTCATAAAATAACAAAGCTTGTTAGGATTTATTTTAATCAAACAACACCAAATTTCCCCATTCACACGGGAATCGAAGGCATTGCCTTTGATCCGCTAATTTGAGCCCTGTGGCCCGGGGATGTGCCGCTCTAATGGGATGCTTTTTTGAAAAAAATCCATAAACATGGAGTACATGTATAATGATCTGCGCTGGAAAATCTAATATACAGGGTATACAGGGATGTGCCGCTCTGATGGGACGTGTGTGTGTTTTAAAATCCATAAACATGGAGTATGATGATCTGTGCTGGAAAATCCCCAATACTGGGGTCAACTTTTTACAATAGGTATATTTTCACAAACATTTGCGCAAATGTTGTCTATTTTGCCGTAAAAACTGTTTTTCCAAAATCACCCTTAGAAATGGGTAGGGGATTTGATTGAATCTCCAGCGGCACACCCCGACCAAACCAAATCCGAGTACCCCACAGGCCCTGTGGTTGCATCTGTTCATTTGATCAATCTGTATCATACCTGTTTGGTACATCACAAACATATTCACCCTGTCCTGTATTCACATAGATCGAGGACGTACAAATATTGCTCAAGAAAATTGCCTGTGTCTCATTTGACTGTATGACTGAACGAATGTGGTCCCTACTGTTATATTCCTTATGCAGCAGCAAAGGGTTTATTAATGCAACATTATGTATAGGTCAAATTAAGAACCAATACACTCTGCAAAATAGCTCACTGTACCATATTTGTAAGAGCCCATTTCTTTATACTTGACAACAGATTGGTTTCTTCGTTTCAGTCTTTTATATCGAGAACCATACATATGAATTGGATGAAACAATATATACCTTCAACCAGAGCATGGCTGAATCTGAAAATGAGGGAATAAGTTTCTGAATTGCCATCCTTTCAGTAGGTTTGATCCACAATGGTTTTGCCTATAGAATAGATTCCATTTTCACCATTTATCGCATTACATGTCAACGTACTGTACCTTGTACAGAGTCAAAAAAACTATTGGCCTCTTTATCAGAACCATAAAACCTCTCTTGTAGTACTGGAATAGCCTGTATTAAATTTATTGTTTGCACAACCTGGGAATCTATCCCTTGGGTTCCATGAATATGAGAAACTATAAATCCATTCAAATCCTCAAAAACAAAACAGTTGTTTACATACAATGGACCTGTATTTCTAACCATATCTGCCAAATGAACCACTTCATTCATCGTCATGTATCTGATTGAATAAATATTAGCAAACTCTTGTACAAATTGAAAAAGAAATGTTTCAGCAAGGTCCAAGTCCTCAGATGATATGGTGTCTTGAGACAAAATATATATTGCCTTAACAAAAAGACAAAAGTGGAGAATATGAACTCGAGATAAAATTTTGCTCAAGACAGGAATTCCCCAGTATAACAACAAGTTCTGAAATTCTGACGATTTCCAATGGACAATATCATCTAAGGAACATGGCATTCTCGTGATATCTAATGTAGGTTTAATTGAACCCAATGCTGCATTTACCTTCCCTCTGGCATCATAAACGCTAAAGGCAGAGGCTTTGTTGTCTTTGGAAAACCACAATGTCAATAACAGTTTCATCACCCCACCGCAAACTCCATCCATATAATATAGCCATTTACAAAATCGAAGTATTTTAAATACATAAAACAACTTGGGCCTTTTATGCCACGAACTACATAGTCACGCTTTCCATTCTGTATATAACTTGATCAACATCTGCCTTCACAGAATCCTGTGTTCGCTGTGGTCCAGAAGGATCAGCCTCTTGATAGGGAAAGGCATGATCATGTCCTCCCTTGCCGTTTTTCTTTCTGTTTTTCCTGATTGCAGGCAATGCCAACAGCTGAAGGCTCCGTTAAATTGTAAGCTATTGGTAACTAATGCCTTTGCAGGCAAATCGCAAGTGCATGTTAACAAAGTCGCATGGCAAATGAAAGAAATTCCATTGTAATCTTTCATTTCTATACCATTTTCAAGAAGGCTTATTTCTTTAAAGAGTGGTTTTAAAAAGGACCACATCATAGGTTTTTTACTTGATAACCAAATACCATAAAATAATGTGTTCTCACATTTTTTGCGCTGCTTTATTGGCAGCTCATTGATCAGTAAATCGTCAGCCTGCTTCGATAATTGCCTAACTCACTTTTCAGCAAAATTTAGTTTTTTGCATAAATCATGACTTCATTACATTATGCACATGCTGTCATAATACCTAAGTCATTGACCAATCAAAAGTGTTGATAAATGAAGAGCTTTATTGCAAAAGGGCCACCAGACCACTCCAACATGTTACTCATTTTGCATTATTGAATTTGCATTGACAAATCCATGGAATTAATCAAATTATTGTATGGCTGTGTTCATCTGTTTCTATGACTTGGATTAGTGCATCCATGCACGCCAATTGAGGCATCAACAATACAAGTCACATTCCACATAATGAATATCCATCCGTCAATAATGCAAAATGAGTAACAGGTACACAGGTAACAGGATTCATACTTTTGTTGTTTTCTAAGAACTAGAAAAAATGAGTTAGGCAATTATCGAAGCAGGCTGACGAAATATACAGGCCACATGGAAACACGGCTACTTTTAAAAATTGAAACACCATCTGTGTTCATTGCGAAAGATACACTGTTTTGATCATTTAAAAATCCAGAATCAAACAGTTTTTTGTAAATCTCACTCTCCTACACATCCTTAATGCAACCTTCAGGAACATTTCTGTTAAATCTATGTGTCCTTACTGCATCTGTAAACGCCTTTCTCTTAAAAAGAAGTTGCAGTTGGGCTATGATTTTGTGCTGGATGAAATAACTCATAGCACCAGACACCGTCAGATCTTTGCCACATATGATATTAGGACACTTCGTTACCCCTTTATCACAATGCGTGTAGCAGAAAGAGCAGAAATAATTCATTTCTGGTAGAAATGTGAATTTCTTCAGGTATTTGCGCAATCCATATAATGAGGATATAAGTTTATTGTTTTCCGGAAGAAGGAGGTTAATCAATGAGAGGAGCCACTGCATTGTTTCACCTGACAGTCTGAAGCGTATCATGAATACACAAAGCAATAGCATTACCACTCCGAATTGTCTGATCCTGGGTATAAAGGCCCATCATCATGTATTAGTGTCATCCTGTGATACACTGACTGTATCAAAGTCTACCATGTCAATTGTAGCATCGGCCAGGCTGTCCACAGTATCGCAAAAGTCATCGGCTAAAGCAGCGTAATTCTCCTCCCGAATCACACTCTGTATTTGGTCCAAAAATTCATCTAACCTTTCTTCTTGATCTATCTCAGGGGCATCATAGTTGGGGATAAAGTTGTTTTCTGTCCCTCCTCCAAACGCATCAGAATCTGGAAGCAGATCACCATCAGGTTCACTTCCACTCCCTTCCTGTTGACCCATATCGACCTCGTTTTCATGTTCACTGGCATCGGAGTATACTACATCTACATGTTCATCTCCGTCATCTCCACTATCAAGTTGCATTACTTGGTCTGGTTCACTCGCATATTCATCGGGTTCATAAGAGTATATATGATCAGCAACTTTATATAGAATTTCACATTCATCAGCTTCACTATACACTTGCTCAATAACTTCTGGTTGATTCACATCTTCAGGATTCACAGCTTCGCAAAACACTTGCTCGATAACTTTTGGTTCTGGTTGATCTTTAGCTTCACAACACACTTGCTCAATAAGTTTTTGATTCACATCTTCAGGATACTTGTCCACTTGCTCAATAACTTCTGATTGATTCACATCTTCATTTTTACGATACACTTGATCAATAACTTCTGGTTGATTCCCTTCATCTGGTGCATCCGCGTCATCTGAGTCGAATGCAACATTATGTATGTAGAAAGTCTGAGGAAAGTCAAGATAAGGAAAAAAAGTTGTATGTACTGTAAAGCTATATGTACTGTACATTACACAAAAAGGGTGAAATACCATTTCAAATGCACTCCTCAGAAAATAATTTAATTTTGACTTTAAATATGACATTCTGTATGCAAAGTTTCTATTCTGGAAAAAGGTATATATGGTAGCTAGTGCACCCTCAATTTTCTTGGAAATCAGGGGTTTTGTACATAAAATGTACTAGGCTAGGGGATACACAAAGCCGCTGCATGAGACTGAGACCAAATGGCATTGCCCACAAATTGCCCCCTCCACCCTATGCAGTATGCAGGACTAAGTACTGAGTCACAGAACAATTAAACTACAATGTGACTTCTAGATTTAAGCTTTGATGAGCAAAGTACAGCTTTTGTGACTAGAGCTACTACATTGAAGTCACCTTCCCACATCATTAATCTCATCTCACCCACAATATGACATGACTGCATTAAAGATAAGAATCATAGAATTTCAGTCCAATCTCAGCCAACTCAATTCACTTTTGTATCAGAAATTAGGAATGCAATGTGGTCTCATATCACAAGATGGTGTAATTTGTGTTACATGGTCAAAATTGACAACAAGTATTTGTTTTTTAGGGATTTTCATAAATGTTTTGGTAAAATATCCCTCTCGTTAAAACCGTTACAGCAGCCCTGTGAACACCATGAAATCCCATTTAAAAACTGCGCCTGCAGCATGTGTGTTGTCTCAGTTTATCTTGCCGGGCGCCGATGTCGGGTGATGGGCACGGAATATTAATTGCGGGTGTGATTAACAATTTGTAGAATTGTCTAAATTCTTTTAATTTAGATGAATACATTTTTTCCTAAGTTACTATGCCAGTCATATGCACTCCTTTCGTATAAGGATGCTGGTACAAACCTATACATAGCATTATTATGATATCATTACATTTGGGTGCATTGATGTGTTTTCTTTCAGTACAATAAACACATTTTGTATATTTTAGCATTTTAAGTTCAATTTTATCACTTTTTGTGTGTATGAATATGATGTCAATCATTTTAGATTTTAAAAAATCACTTATACGGCAAGTGTGTGCCGCGTCATTCTGTGGGATATTTGCGTTGATAATTAAATAGCGTGATGCATGGTTTGTTGCACTCACAGTTTTATTTGTCGTATGTTCCAATGGTTACAATACAGGCATCATTGAATGACAACAGAAAAGTTATGCAATTGTATATTTTTGACAAAAACATAATTTACACCTTTTAACATGTAACGAACCCATACATTTCTAAATCATAAAATTCACGTTTAATAAACAGTTGGCATGATTAAATGTGTAAATGCCATTTTTATGTGTATAAAGCAAGCAACTATTCCGACTGCACACTTTTTCAATAAGAATGTTATTCAAGTAAATAATTGTTGTCAAGATAATATATTCATATTTCACAAATACATATTTATATATCCCCTATTCTACTGTTTTTAATTATTTCATATGATCATCATCACATTATAATTTTATTTATAATCCCATTTTTTATGCAAATGTATAATTATATATAGCATGACCTTGTTTTTCTTGGCGAGAACTCTTTGCCTTCTTTGCATATGGCTTGGATTGGGAATGTCCTGTAGATTTGTTCAATGAGTGTATTGGCATTCTGGCAGTCTTCCCTGGTATAGATGTTGATACAGATGCAAAGATACGTCCATCACTGCTCCAGGCTGATATACACCCAGGAGCTTTGTACATGCGATATAAGAGTTCCTGATTATTTTGGTCAGGTCCTCCTTGATGGTTATCTTGGTACCCTTTAACTTTCTTCTTTCACGTATCACTCTTGATCGTGGCTGATAGCTGGTAAACTTGACCAGGATCTGTCTGTTCTTGTTGTCTTCTGGTTTACCAATGGGATCGGTCAATATCCCAATTGTCCAGCTCAACATGGAGACGATCTCTAGCGATAGTCTTTATGATTTGAGTAGTGTTCTTACCTTTCGTCTCCGGTACGCCTGCTATTCTGAGGTTATTTCATCTGGAATATTGTTGCAGATCCTCCAAATCTTTCGTCGTTGAGGCCAATTTGCCATCCAACTCTCTTACCTTGCGGGCATGTTGTTTGGTCTCTGCCTGTATCGAGTCCAGTTGGCACCTCGCCTCTCAGGTGTGTGCCATTCAAGTTTTTGAATATTTTGCATTTTTAATTCAAGTTTTTGAATATTTTGCATTTTGAAATGCCCAGTAACCAAATATCACTACAGACAGGCAATGAGCCTAATCTTGTAAGTGTACTTCCCTTAAGATAAAACTACTTTACTGTGTACAGTTGCTACAAAAGGATAGAGACGTCACTGCAATCAAGGCTCAAGATAAGCGGGCGCTGGGCGATTTTTACCCCTCGGTCCTTCTGCCACAGCGCTCGGTAATGCTGAAAAATAAATAACCGAGCGCTGATATTTTGTCCAAACCAGCGCCCGTTGACTATCGAGAAGCTTGCCCAATACATCATATTTCGAGTTTACAATGCTGCAACGCTGGGATTTAATAAAAAGTTAGCTCCCGGTAGACTGAACGTAGCTCCCCATGGCCAGTTCTCAGTCAATCCCATGATCCGGGCGCTACTTTTGAAAAAATGTAGCTCCCGGTAAAAAAAACCTGTTATCTTGAGCCTTGACTGCAATGTATTTCAGATTAATGCTATTCACATGGTAACAACAATATAAACAAAATCTTTCTACAGAACTTTTGCATGAACTAGTCAGACAGCACAATACATGCTAACACAAAAGTGTCCTTTTCAAGCATTCAAACCATCATTCATGAATGGTCTTAGCACTTGGATAATCGAAAGTCTTTTCACAACATAAACTAATTGGTGTGGTTTCGCTAATCTTCTCATGTGATATGGATCTGCTACTTCTTTACCTTGCCTTCTCACACCTTTACATTTTCACTGCAAACTGTACACATACACAACCACTTGTTAAAAATGTATAATGTATATCAATCAATGTTACTTGCCATGGAAACAACTAGATCAAGGTTGCAATAAAATATTTCTAAATCAAACACTGCCTCAAACCATCTCCTTTATTCAAACACCACTTTGTCTTCCCCTTTATGACCAGTTCTCTCATCATCATTTGATGAACAGGCGAGACTCGCCGTTCGAGAACCGCCTTGTTCATTAACTACCTCGGCTATTACATCCTTCATGAAGACCATGGAAATCCTTGCTTCCGATCAAGGTTATAACAAAATCGTCTTTAGTTGGATCTGCCATGGTCATTAGGGCAGGGCGTAAATAGGGAAGGTATTTTGTTCAAATCGGCCATGGTCAAAATGTATTCCGGTTGACCCCACATGATCAAATATGCACTTTAACAAAATTTCGGAGGGGGTCTTCAGACCCCACCACTACCCTTTATCCCCCTATAGGGGAATGCATGGTAAAGGTGCCAAATTGGTGTAGCAAAATTAGGTTTCGACCTAGAACAAATTGATACATTTTTTTTCTTCAGCTGAATGCATTTCTATAAGGTACCCATAATGACATACTAAAAGTCTGAAAATATCAGAGTGTTAGAAATATGATGATTTGCATAAACTTAAAATGGCCGCTAATTTGAGCATTTTCATTGTTTTGGACTTCTTAGATAGTTGTTATGGCACTTTAATCTTCAGCATATATTTTATGAATGTATAACATCTCAAAGGACATACAGAGACATATCTGCCCTAATAAGTGTATCTTAAATTGCATAATAAAAAATGGCCGCCAAAATTCTCAAATTAGCGGCCATTTTAAGTTTATGCAAATTAGGCATATTTCTACCACTCTGATATGTTCGGACTTTTAGTATGTCATTATGGGGACCTTATAGAAATGCATTGTGCTGAAAAGATTGTTTTATTTTGTTTTAGGTCGAAACATAATTTTGCTATACCAATTTGGCCATTTTACCATGTATTCCCCTATAGGGGGATTAAGGTAGTGGTGGGGTCTGAAGACCCCCTCCGATTTATTTTTTAAAGTGCATATTTAATCATGTGGGATCAAGTGGAATACATTTTGACCATGGCCGATTTGAACAAAATACCTTCCCTATTTACGCCCCGCCCTAATGGTCATCATCATCATCATCATCATCTTCCTATACAGTGCAGAAACCTCTGTTATGAGTATACTCGCACAAGTGTTGAGGTGCATTCAGGTTGGAGTAGACAAAAACTCCATTGGCATAAAAAATGTATACAATTAAAAATATTGGTGCGGAACGATGACTAGGTGAAGTGGACGTCGCAGACCCTGGTCTCTTGGTAGTTGGGGAATTACATACACAACTGGCATACTCTGTGATTGGATGCACAAATGTGTTGTATCATCGGGTTTTGACTTCACGTGGGCAGGTGCCAAAGTTGCGACAGAGGAAGCCAATGGCTCTCATACCTTTCTTGGTGATGTTAATTATCTATGTGTTTGTTCCAGGATTGGTTGTTGGTTAGCTCAACTCCCAGGTATTTGGCTGACGAAACTACTTCAAGCGGGTGGCCGTGGATAGAATAAGCAAATTTCACTGGATTCCGATGCTTGGTGATGTTGAATACTTGGCATTTCTCAGGATGGAATTCCATGAGCCACTGTCTTTCCCATTTCTGAAGTGCGTCTAGATCCTATAGCATCGTCTGTGTTCTTGATCACACGATATACCACGCTGTCATCCGCAAATAGTCTGACATGAGTGTCGGCAGAAATGCAGGCATGTAGGCCAGGAATAGAAGTGGGCCGAGTACTCTGCCCCGGGGCACTCCAGATGAAACAGGAGATTTCTCTGATGATTCGCCATCTAGTACAACTTTCTGGACTCGACCTTGGAGGAAGTTCCCAATCCAGGTGAGGAGGCTACCATGGATACCGTAGTGTTCGAGTTTGTGAAGGAGACGGAGGTGAGGGACCTTGCACCACCATTTGAGAATGCCTGGACTAGACTGTATAAGCAACAAACTCTACTCCAAAAAAAGTCTAGTTCAAAAGCTTGTAACGCCTCGGGGTTTACCAATTTTTATGTTTACCTAACTCCTCAAAAGATGTCACCCTACAAGATCCTCTCCAGCTCTCTCAAAAAAATCCTGGGTAAAACTCTTCAAAAATCCTCGGTAACACGTCCTTCTGCCAATATCCTCTCCTACTACTGTTCCTTCCGCTCCGTTTCCTGCTCCTCGTCTCGCCTTTTCTTCCAACCGTTTCGACTTCTGGTAGAGCCTCGCTTTCAGATGGTCCAGTTTAGCGTCCGCGTCCCGCCTCGTCATAGTGGACCTTGGCCTATTTCCTGTGCATTCTGCCTGCAGGTGCCCGTACTCATTACACGGATAGCACTTAATCGCTGGGCATTGCTATTTAACGTGTCCCGTATTGCCGCAGCTCGTTTTTCCACCTCCTTCTTTGCCTCAGCCCTCTTCCTTTCCTTTTCGTCCTCCTTTCTCCTTTTCTCCTCCTCCGTTGCTTGTTTTTCCTGTCTTTCTTCCTTGCCTCAGCCCTCTTCTTTTCCTCTTCTTTCTCCTTTCCTCCTCTTTCTTCTCAGCTGCTTGTCTTTCCTCCTCCTTCTTCTTCGCTGCTTGTTTTTCCACCTCCTTCTTCCTTTCCTCTTCTTCCTCCTTTTGCCTTTCCTACTCCTTCTTCCGCGCTGCTTGTTTTTCCACCTCCTTCTTCCTTGCCTCGGCCCTCTTCCTTTCCTCTTCTTCCTCCTTTTGTCTTTCCTCCTCCTTCTTCGCTGCTTGTTTTTCCACCTCCTTCTTCCTTGCTTCAGCTCTCTTCCTTTCCTCTTCTTCCTCCTTTTGTCTTTCCTCCTACTTCTTCTTCGCTGCTTGTTTTTCCACCTCCTTGGTCGCTTCAGCTCTCTTCTTCCTCCTTTCCTCCTCTTTCTTCTCCGCTGCTTGTTTTTCCACCTCCTTCTTCCTTTCCTCTTCTTCCTCCTTTTGCCTTTCCTCCTCCTTCTTCCGCGCTGCTTGTTTTTCTACCTCCTTCTTCCTTGCCTCAGCCCTCTTCCTTGCCTCAGCCCTCTTCCTTGCCTCTTCCTCCTTTTGTCTTTCCTCCTCCTTCTTCGCTGCTTGTTTTTCCACCTCCTTCCTTTCATCTTCTTCCTCCTTTTGCCTTTCCTCCTTCTTCCGCGCTGCTTGTTTTTCCACCTCCTTCTTCCTTGCCTCGGCCCTCTTCCTTTCCTCTTCTTCCTCCTTTTGTCTTTCCTCCTCCTTCTTCTTCGCTGCTTGTTTTTCCACTTCCTTGCTTCAGCTCTCTTCCTTTCCTCTTCTTCCTCCTTTTGTCTTTCCTCCTCCTTCTTCGCTGCTTGTTTTTCCACCTTCCTCGCTTCAGCTCTCTTCCTTTCCTCTTCTTCCTCCATTTGCCTTTCCTCCTCCTTCTTCCTTGCCTCAGCATTCGTCCTCTCTTCTTCTGCCAAGTCTTGTTCTACCTTCCGCAACTTCTCCTCTAACCTCTTCCTCTCCTCGTCAAACTCCTGCTGCTCTTTCTCTTTTCTCCGCACCGCCAATCTCCTCTCCTCCCGTTTCCTCTGCTCCGCTTCCCGCTCCTCGTCTCGCCTTTCCTTCCTCGCTTCTTCTAACCGTTTTGACTTCTGGTGGAGCCTCGCTTTCAGGTCATCCAGTCTAGCATCCGCGTCCCGCCTCTTCATTGGCCGATCTCCTGTGCATTGTGCCTGCAGGTGCCCATACTCACTACACCAAAAACACTGAATCGTTGGGCATTGTGATTTAATATCCCTTATGAAAATTGCAACCTTTATCGCAATCAATTCTGCAACCTTGCGCAACTTTGCGCAACCTTAAATGTGGAAAAATGCAACCTTGCGCAACCTTGCGCAAGGTTAAATTTGGAACATTTCAACCTTGCGCAAGGTTAAATTTGGAACATTACAACCTTGCGCAACCTTGCGCAAGGTTAAATTTGGAACATTACAACCTTGCGCAACCTTGCGCATTTGGAACATTACAACCTTGCGCAAGGTTAAATTTGGAACATTACAACCTTGCGCAACCTTGCGCAAGGTTAAATTTGGAAAAATACAACCTTGCGCAACCTTGCAATGTCAGTTGGCGGTGTAACCTTAAGTTTGCATCTCAACCAAGCACAAGGTTATGCGCAAGCAACTGGTTAAATTTCGAAAAATATAACCTTGCGCAACCTTCCAGAAACATCTAAAGCTTGCGCCACCTGCCGCAACCAGCTAGTGGTGCAAGGTTGGGCAAGCAACTGGTTAAATTTGGAACATTACAACCTTGCGCAACCTTGCAGAAACATCTAAAGCTTGCGCATCCTGCCGCAACCGGCTGGTGGTGCAAGGTTGCGCAAGCAACTGGTTAAATTTGGAACATTACAACCTTGCGCAACCTTGCAGAAACATCTAAAGCTTGCGCAACCTGCCGCAACCAGCTAGTGGTGCAAGGTTGCGCAAGCAACTGGTTAAATTTGGAACATTACAACCTTGCGCAACCTTGCAGAAACATCTAAAGCTTGCGCAACCTGCCGCAACCAGCTAGTGGTGCAAGGTTGCGCAAGCAACTGGTTAAATTTGGAACATTACAACCTTGCGCAACCTTGCAGAAACATCTAAAGCTTGCGCATCCTGCCGCAACCAGCTAGTGGTGCAAGGTTGCGCAAGCAACTGGTTAAATTTGGAACATTATAACCTTGCGCAACCTTGCAGAAACATCTAAAGCTTGCGCAACCTGCCGCAACCAGCTAGTGCTGCAAGGTTGCGCAAGGTTGCGCAAGCAACTGGTTAAATTTGGAAAAATATAACCTTGGGCAACCTGTTTGCAACCAGCTAGCAACCACCAAAAACGTGCATCAAAATGGGGTCAAAATTCGGAACCAATACCAAAATAAGCTTATATGTTTTAAACTTACTATTTTTCAGCATTTTTATCTGCAACATCAGTTTCCTTCAAAGAGTAGAATATGATCCACAACTTGTTTTTCTAGCATACCTCATTTTCATTATGAAATTGATTACAAAGTATGGGTACAATTAATCATCAAAGTCACTACAACTTTAGTAAAGGTTACAATGACAGCAATGTTTATTTCACATGTTTGACCTTTTGACCTGACCTTTGAATATAAGAAGAAACCTTGCGCAACCAGTTTGGTGTTTCTGAAGAGGTTGCAGGAGCTTGCGCAACCAGTTGGTTGCGGGAGCTTGCGCAACCAGTTGGTTGCAGGAGCTTGCGCAACCAGTTTGGTACTTTTGAGAAGGTTGCGCAACCTTGCAGCAACCATCCGCAACCATGCGCAACCAGTTTGGTTCTTCTGAGAAGGTTGCAGGAGCTTGCGCAACCAGTTTGGTTCTTCTGAGAAGGTTGCGCAACCTTGCAGCAATCATCCACAACCTTGCCGCAACCTTGCTACAACCTTGCGCAACCTGGTACCACCTTGCTGCAACCACATTTTGGTGATTGCATTTTCGTAAGGGATGTCCTGTATTGCCGCAGCTATAACACTTTCCGCCACCGTCCCCGCTCCTTCCACCGTCCCGACTTCCACTTCTCTCCCTGTCCCGACTTCCGCTACTGCCCTGCTCCCTGCTCGTCTCCTCCCCACTTCCTCGTCCCTTGTAAATCCAACTCCTCTTCCGCTCGTCTTCCGCTCCACTAGCACTCATTTCTGCTTCCTGTAACGACACACACAGAAACCACAATTTAGTCAACTGGTACTCCAATGCATTTAAACCAACTTCTTAAAGCAACTGTAACTGTAACATCCTAATGGGTACTCGCATCTTAAAACTGGTGCAACATGGAAGGCACAATACAACAATCGACACACATCTCCACCCGTCAGCTCCCGTCCTCGCTTCCTTCTCTTCTGTTACTTCTCCCGGAACCTTCCCACACAACGCAAAATATGGAATTAGAATTCAATGAGTTTACCAACACGAGACACAGAACATAAGTGCAACGAACACAATTTTTTTATTTTTTTTATTTTTATTCTCTTCTTTTCTTCCTTTAACCACCTCTTCCTCGTCCCTACTGCATTCTTCCCCACTTCACCTCTACTTCCTCTCACACCGTCCTATGTGGCAGAAAGGGACCAGAATCCCGTCCCACGGGGCCGCCTCTCCACGTCTCACGAGCCTCGCTGCCGCACCACTTGTCGCGGGGCGACGAGCTGCTGTTAAGCGTGTGTGTGTCGACGTGATTTGTCAAATCTTACACCACCTATTTTTGTTGTTGTTTGGGTCCAGGGTTTAAATAGGAAACCTGTTAGATTAGTAGTAAGGCACCTGGGTCCGTTGTGGGGATAGAACCCCACGCTCTCTCCCTTCTCTGACGAAAAGACAACCGTTGGACAACTTTGTTTTTACTTCACTTATACAATAATTTATTTATTCACAACCGCTAACGATAGATACAATAAGACAAATTTTACTCCAAAAACCTCCACTTCAAAAAGCTACACTCCACTTCAAAAAGCTGCACTCCACTTTAAAAACAACACTCTACTCCAAAAAGCTTGTAATACCTCAGGGTTTACCTTAAATCCTCAAGGGTAAAACTCCTACAAGACTCTCTGCTTTCCAAATTCTCAAAAATCCTCGGATAAAACTTCAAAATCAATCTATCGTCAATCGTCATACAAATCAAACTAATCCAACTGTCCGCTAAAATCACTCTATCGTCACACAAATCAAGCTAATCCAACTGTCCGCTCCAAATATCAAAATCGCAATCAGGCAATTTTCGGCTGTGTGCGCGCGCGCCGGAAGGAAGGAAGTCAAGGCGCGCGCGCTGATTGGCTAATTAAAAAAGTACTGCAGTGCTGTCCCGCCATGCACTATCATACTTCCTGTCAGAATGCAGTAATGCCAAAAATACAAAAAATACAAGAAATACAAGAAGAGTCTTTAAAATAAATAGCTCGCCCATTTTGGGTAATTAATTAAATGATTCTTGCAATCCCGTTACACCTGGATAGCTACAGTCCGGGCTACAGTATGCTCTCCTAGTATATCAGGAAGGTCTTCCAGGGCCATCCCCCATGTGTAGGCAAATGTGTCTGTCTCCAAGACTGTCTGCAAAGTACTTTGCTCCTGTTGACCTATATTTGATATAAAAATTAAAACAAAATAAAATTAACCAAATTGGAATCCGTATCGGCAAGAGTCACCATCTTGAACAAAGAAACAAACAGACAAAAACGAACAATTCACAAAAAGGCAAGACGTACAATTTTACAAGTAAAATCCAATCAAATGTCAGATCAAACCTGGGCCGCTGCGAAAAAAATCCCCAAATAGCTGCCATCTTTAAATTCAAAGCGACTGCATGCAGAAGCCATGTCATTCCCTGGATCAGCAACGATCCTAAAAAGTGTCAACATCCACCAACCAACCCGTCCTCAAGCTCATGAGCTTTTACAGGCTTTCAAAATCGAATCCCTTTTAAAATACGTACCAAGGTGTTGTTGCACCGTCAATCAGTGTATCAATCACAATCATTTCATGATTTATATCATTGTCAAAATATTTGTTCCTCAAAAATCGTCTACAAGTTAAAAAATATTTAAATATAATGTTATATGTTGAAATTTATTCTATACTTTTAAAATATCAGAAAGAAATGTACAGAGTGGATGGAATGCGGCACAACACATGAAAACACTGCTGCATCTCAGGGTTGTTGTGTAGCTTCGGCCCCCAGTCTAAGTCTCCAATACGTACGCCACTACACTGATGTACTCATATAGAGCCTGCCAAGATAGCGACGTGTGAGGGTGTTATAATGAGAGTCACAGTCCAAGTTACAGAGCAAATTCATGAAGTACACTCTATGACAGAGACCAGTCTCTGACACTTACTAACACTTTCACTTTCTGTTTAGCTGCTTCCTCATATACCTTTGTGTAGCAGATAAGTCGCGCAGAGTCTATTGTGATTCGTGTTTCCAATTTTGAGTGTTGTGCGATGTTTCATATACTTGATATATGACATTAATGACTTGAAGTGAAATAATGAAATATCTGATGCGGCGCATCTGATGCGCGCAGTCAACAGGAAACTATGAATCCATTTCAATTGACCTTTTCAGTGTAGTTCTAAATTATGCAAAAATGCTTTACATCATTTACTTAAATAATTAACTAAGCTAATTAACTAATTTTCAAATCTGATAAACGAAGTAGGATGAACCATGTGGATGTGCATATATAGTCACAAATCCGTTTTTGTCTTGGTTTCAAAATTGTACTTGAAGGAAAATTGGAAAAGAGTTATCAAGGCTCTGATTTTGATGTAAAAGCAATTAGTCCCAATTTGTATTTGCATAATTTAGTTATTTTTTCCAGTGTTTAAAATTTTGTCATATGACAACCCTGTATAATTATATATATATATTTCCGAAGGCTATATTAAAAAAAATCATTTGTCTCAAAGCTCCCGCACGTGTTAGTTTATTGATGCGCATTAGAAAAACAAAAATCTAAAAAAAATTGTAAAAATTCCCAAAATGTCACCGATTTTTCAGATTTTCATTGATCACATCATTTTAAATACTTTTACTTTTACAAGGATTTCAATATTTTATATTTAAAAAAAAAAAAACACTTAAAAAAACCGCATTCCGCATTAGATTTTGAAAAACTGAAGAGCTTTGAGAGAAAATATTTTTTTAATATAGCCTAATAAGCTGACCAATTAATATTGTATGGTTGGATGGGTTATTTACTCATTTACAACAAAAACATGCCTAGCCTTTAAATAGGTCTTGCATTACAACAATGGAAGAAAAAAATCATCATTTTTGTATAAAATGGGTTAATGTTAACCCTGTATAATGTTTAGGTCACCCTGTATATTTGATTTTGAGTTTCCATATTTACAATCCTTTGATTATAAGCTTTCCAAATATATAGGGTTTCATACCCTTTAGATGTAAACATTTTGATATATTCTACTGAAACAGCGAACCTGTCTATTTCATGAAATATACCCATGTAACACAAATGTAGCCCAGGTTAAAAAATGTGATTTTAAAGTGATTGAAGATCATAAAATATGATATTCTCTGAATTGAGCCTTGAATTCTAATTAATATGGTATTCAGTATTAAAATTTCATCTTTTCTAGAAATCTGGAGATAAATATAGTGCATAGAAATAATAGGCGTATACGACGGGTATTAACTCATTTATGCCGGAACACCCGTCACTTTATTTATAATAAATATAGTGTTTCATTAAACGAAAAAATACTAGTAAGAAGAGTTAAACATCTAAGGATAACTTGATCATCTCATCTTAAGTTTAATCTTAACTTTTTAATATGTAATAGAGTCGGGTCATCATGTATTACATTATTTATTTATTAATATGCAACTTTTGACTTTGTTTCATTGATTTATTTTAATCAGATGCTTTGCAAAATAAAAAAATAAGGATTTATGTAATTCCAAATATTCTGAAAATTTTGTGTATTCTTATGTGTCTTAGTTTATCTGTCTACAGGGTGAGTAAAAAAAAATGCAATAGTGGAAAGACGCCACCTTGTTTCAAAACCATGCAAGTTGAAGTTAGAAACTATTTAGAAGTTGCAAGAATGATGTATTTGTTATTAACTTTATGTGAAAAAATAAAGTCAGTCCCAATTTATATGTACGTTCATGAAGCATAATAATTTTACATTGATGCTGCACACATTGCATTTTTACATTTAAATATCCTGCCACAAACCATTGAATAATTTTATATTCTATTCAAATTTAGAACATCACTATATTAACAAGTTCATAGCATGGATAAGGTAAATTGGCTATGTTAATCCCATGTAAACAAGAAAGGATGCATTAAATTTCAATTACGTCACAAATTTACTCACATTTTCAAATTTGAATGACATTTTCGTGAATGGCATGTTTTGGGTATCTCGTGGACAAACTTGTGAAACAGGTGCATTGGTAAAAAATTTAAACAAAGACAAACAAAAAATGCTATTGGCCTCATTTTTTCACACAAAGTTAGTTACAAATGTGTTATTCTTACAGCTTGCCTACCGTTTCAGTAGTTCATCACAGACAAACTGATCAAACACCTGTTCACTTGATGAAATACTGTACAGAGTTATCATGGAGAAATTGTAACCTTGTCAAATTCCCAAGAGAACTGGATATGGCTAGTAACCCAGAGTGGTACCTCGCCTTTAAACTGTTGGTTCACTGTTACTTTCATCGTTTTAAAAACAAGGTTTTTTTTCCACTTTTGCAGTATTTTTGACTCGCCCTACACTACTGGGTGAAGGTTCAGTGTTTATAACCAACGGGTGTCCAATGATGTTAGTTTTTCAAAAATGAAAATGAAAACAAGCACATGAAATTGAGCGAGAAGTACAGGATGTCCCAAAAGTTTCAATACCTTTTTAATGCTTTTATCTTCGGTCAAATGATTGTGTCCTTCACCGAGACCCATATAAACACTTCAAAAGAAGTAAGTTCCCCTTATATTTTCAAAAATATACATTGGGTCGAAATGGGTTTTCTGTCAAATTGTTATGTGGTTCATACCAATACTTGACCAAAATTTCAAATCAACATGTTCTGTCATACTTGAGTGAGCTTGTATTGAATGACAGAATGTCCCATTTCAAAAGTTGTTAAAATAATGTTTAGTAGTGTGCGTATCCACCACGTTGGTGTATCAATTGATGACATCGATTTCTCATAGTGTTGATGAAGCGCGCTACTCGATATGGAAGTCCAACTCTTGTTGTACCAGAATTTTAACCCCACAGGTGCTTCCATGCTCAAATTAGCATGCATTGAAAGAGGGAATGTTTCTTTTGAAAATGAGCAATAGCTTGTGATGAAGGATGATCAGCCAGTGTGGCTTTCACTGCCTGATGCTAATGTGTTTATGATTAGTGTTCCCCATATTGTGTATGTAACCATGCCCCATTTATCCAGCCAGGAAAGGGCGATTGCGATTGGTCTCTTGCAGGCTATACTCCAGTAAAACAAGTTGCCCTTAGGATGAACACCTCCCCAAACGCAATCAGGAAACTGCGTTTTTAGCTTCCCTACGCTGGAGCTATAGGAAATGGATTTGTCTTGATGGACGACAATGCGCGCCCACATAGGGGAAGAGTTGCTAATCAGTTCTTGGAAGATGAAGGTATAGAGCGTTTGGTTTGGCCCGCGAACTCCCCAGATCTCAACCCAATCGAGCATCTGTGGGATCAGTTAAAGCGGGCCGTGGATCGTAGAGTGGATGATCACACTAATCTTGCTAACTTACGTCTTCTGGTACAACAAGAGAGGGATGAGATCCCACAGCATCGAGTGGCGCGCCTCATCAACACTATGAGACGTCGATGTCGGCAAGTCATACAACAACGCGGCGGATACACCCACTACTAAACATACAAATAATTTATTTGAGCAACTTTTGAAATTAAACGTTATTTTAGCAACTTTTGAAATGGGACATTCCGTCATTCAATACGTGCTCACTCGAGCATGACAGAACCTGTTGATTTGAAATGTTGGTCAAGTATTGGTATGAAGCCCATAATCATTTGACTGAAAACCCCATTTCATTCCAATGTATTGTTTTGGAAATATAAGGGAACCCCTAAAGGGGAACTTACTTCTTTTGAAGTGTTTATATATTTAACACACGCTGACAATTTTGGTCACATAAATGTGTTCAACTTGCAGGATGCCAAGTTGGTGTATCTTTAATCATGTGCTGCAGGGGATCCCTCACATTTCATTCATCTGGCTTTTTCACATTTTGTCCACAACATTATAAATGTTCATAATAAGGATTATTTCAATTTGAAATATTTTTAAATCTCCATGGAAAAACTTTTTCTTCACTGTACCTCAGTTTTAGAGTTTGGAAAATCTTCTGTGTTTTGGCAACACATATAGCTGTTATTGCAAGTTCATGGTATCAAAATAATTCTACAATTTTCCTCTATCCAAACATGTTTTCTGTTTTATACTTGAGATTAAAGCTTTATATTAAGAGGTAAATCACAACTTCTGCGACACCCAGTAAATGTAATGTGATAGGGCAAAAATGAGTCTTTCACATTTTAAATTTTCTTCTTGAGTATATTGGCCATTGCATCACTACCTTTTGCAGATATCCCTGTAGAATATATAGTTTGATCAGTTCCAATTTGGAAAAGCCTCATTACAGCAGCGAATGAATAGAGAAAGATGCGGGCGTGCGTGAAGGCAACAATACATTGTGTATCATATGTGTGACGCATGCCTGCGGCAAAAAATGTGTGCATGTGCCATAAATCGCGCGCGGAGAGATAAAAAACGAATATTTCTCGCCAATTTGGAACTGATTAAACTAATAGACTATGTATTCCAAAGGGTTCTCAGAACAACAGAAAACATAAGAAATACTTTCCTTTTGATTTGAATCACTTTTTGATTTGATTTTTGTACTTTGTTTTGGCGTTTGAGACAGCTTTGTTAATATTCAGTCAATCTTCATGGTGTCAATTTAAAGAGAAGAAATTTTCCACAGTTCTGTTATTTAAATATCTAGGGCCGTATTCTCGTACTTTTAGCTTAAAACCGTGTCTAACTAAACGTGTGACTAATCTTTTAAACGACGTGTTTGACGGTTTTAAACTCCGCGAATCTCGTCCCCAGAGTGGTCGTGCGTTACTGTATACAGGTATTTATTTTTGTTGTGGCCCTAATGGTTTACAATAGATATCGACCGGATACCTCAAAAGCGTGTGTATTTTTAAGATTACACGATCTGAACGTCAGCTTGCAGCAGGCACGGTCGAGTGATTATTCAAGGCATACAGTTGGTGTATGAGTTACTTAAACTCGCTTTAAACTTCCCCCATACCCATGTCTAAAGTAGACACTTTTTAGTGAGTTAGACGCATATTTATGTTAAACAATTTTTCGAGAATTATGTGTAGACGATGTGTCTAAAGTCAAAGTTAGAAGATGCACGTTTAGCTTAAAACGTGTTTAACTACTATATAGGAACTACAATTTTGATAGAATTAGGAACTATCGTTTTGTAGTTATGCGCATATTTATTACCTGGCGAGTTAATTTTTAAGTACTGCTTGAAGACAACAAGAATTTAAATTTACCATTAACTTTAACTTCATCACTATTTAAAGGAAAACAACTTTACACAGTTTTCATGCTGGTGCACATATAGAGCATTTAATAGCATTGACTGATACAGGTTTTGTAATTTATCACTGTGAGTATATTCATAAAAATATCACTGTAAACCAAAAACAAATGTTGAAAATCAGCAAAGTACCCCTTAAATTTGACTAACAACATTTTCAGATGGAGTAAGTAAAATGATATAGCAGCAAAGGATTGTGTATGAACTATGTTCAAGAACTAATATTCAGTCGTTATTGCAGCATATGTTTCGTTTTCAAACATTTTAATGACCCAAACATTTAGTGATAATTTCACACATGTACTATCATAGTGTATATCGGTACATCTATTTATTCATGACCAAAGAAAGACTATACTTGATTTATTTAAATCACCCCGCATTGTATTTTATGCTTCACCGTTTGTAGACATGCACTATTCTTTGAAAGTCCCCTTTAAAAAACTTAAGTGGAGGTATACTAAAAGATGGGTCATTCATCAAGTTCTACATGCACTCTCATAACTTGCCTACATAATGTCAGCCAGATGGTTTTTTGGGGTTTAAATGCTGGAATCTCCAAAGGAAGATAGATTATTTTCATTTTAATTGACAGAAATAGCCTCTTGGTACCCAAAATAATTATATTATCATCATAGGAAAAATGGACAGGTAGATTTTTCAGGTAGAATCATTCAGTTTTGGTGGGGTATTTTGTGTGTGTTTGTTTGGGTTTTTCTTTTTGGGGGTGGTTGTTTTTGGTGCGAGGTGTTTGTTATTTTTTAATTTTTAAAATGTAAAAGTTTCAATTAAAATAATATTTACTCACAGTTTAAGAACATTTTAATTGTTTTCAAAAACAAACAAACACATTTTAAATTTGGGGAATTATGGATCAGTTTGGTTCATATAGGACAGGGTTGTGGACCACTTATAATCTTCCCTACTTTAGAATTAAATCCTTCAATAAAATCTAATGCAAATAAAATGCCTACTTATTTAACAAAGCTACAATTATGGAATATTTCATTTCTCCTCAAAAGTTCAGAAATTTCTTTTGAATCACCAATTGTTAGAATATTTGTGATATATTCATATTGCGTTTCATATCAATGAAAATCTGATGTGTTCCTCTTTCCTACAATATCTCATTCATAGCAATCACTTGTTTCAGTGCTTATCCACATGCTTGAGAATGTGGGGCGGTCTCAATCAACATGTGCCAAATTCACACCTATTTTGTGCTCACAAAAACAAGAGTGATGCTCTATTGACTTTTTTGAGCAAAAATAGTGATGATTTTGGCACATTCAGCTTTAGAATTCCCCTTTCCTTTGAAGCAAGTGACTTAGCATTAAATTGCTAAGTAAAAGTGATTGCTACACATTTGGTATCATTGTAAAATGATGAATAAGTCAGCTTCCTATTGATGGGCAACACACTATGATCATCAACCAATATGAACAATACATTATTAAAAACAAATTCAAAACTTTTGTGACGGGTTTATAATAGCAAAGTTATAAGGTAGGAAGTAGAACTTATTGAATGACCCTCATATCATAATAGGTTTTGATATATTTATTTTTAAGAAACTTGTCAAGTTCCATCTGCAAAAGAAAGAAATAACAAATCAACTCATTTTGATTCTAAAATTCAAACCATATAATTGCCAACTTTATTTAACATGCTATTGAAATTTACGAAAAAAATAAAAATAGATGTGTCATTTGGCTAGCAGTTGTGTATAGCCAAGTTAAAATAAAGAAGGTAGAACTTATTAAATGAATAATAAATTATGTAAATATAATATTTTTTATAATCTTGTATGCTCTAACTGTATTAAAATGCTCTAAATATTACACTAAATTTGAACTATAATGATACGCTATTGGTAAAATAGTAATTTGAATAACTCTCTATACAGCAGATATACTACATGTATTTATAAAACAATTAAAATATTACACCATTCATTTACAAAAACCTCTGCTCACTTACTTAATTTTGAAACTAGTAAATCAAAATTAGCATGTTAAATAGTGTACTTTATGTTGTCAGCTTTTTGAAAATGTAATTATTCTTTCATAAAGTTCAACAGTTTGTTTACCAAGGCTCAAGATAAGCGGGCGTTGGGCGATTTTTGCCCCTCGGTCCTCCTGCCATAGCGCCCGGTAAAGCTGAAAAATAAACAACCGAGCTGATATTTTGTCCAAACCAGCGCCCGTTGATGATCAGTAAGCTTGCCTACGACATCGAATTTCAATTTGACAATACGAGTTAATAAAAAGTTTGCTCCCGGTAGACTGAAAGTAGCTCCTGGTTCTCAATAAATCCCATGATCCGGGCGCTACTTTTGAAAAAAGTAGCTCCCGGTAAAAAAACTGTTATCTTGAGCCTTGTTGTTTACATTTATATTACTCAAGCGCCGAAAACCTGTTCATAACTGCATCATATTGGCGAGTTTTTTGAGATGCATGCATATTATTTGGTGATCAAGAGTTGTAATGTGATCGAGCAAACTGAGTGAGCGGTCAGTGATTTTGAGTACTAAAAGAACAGAAATTGAATGGAGTTTTCTGCAAAATATACCTCAGGCTCATTTTGCTTGATCACTTCACAATTGTTTCTTTTGACTATAGTCATTATGGCTACTTTGACAGTACCATTATTTTAAAGGTGGTCTATAAGGTTTATCGCGAATCGGTAAAAAGCCATTGATTATCCTATTCTGTTGCATTGTGGGATTGAAAAGGGGCAAAATATGCCCCTTTTCTATCCCACAATGCATCAGAAAAGGATAATCAATGGAATTTTTCCGATTGGCGATAAGGCTTATTATTTGAATTTTCTACATGGAGGTACGATTATTCGAGTCTGTGAATGAAACCCTTCATGGGGGTTGGCAACATTGTATTTTAATATAGCACTTACATGCTGGCTAAATCATTCAATTTACACAAGAGATGCCAATGTCACTGGTACCAACCTTACATGATGACAGCACTTCAAGGATCAACCTGAATCAACCAATTACAAAGTTGCCCCCCCCCCCCCCCCCTTCTTGCTAAGCTACACCCATCAGCAACAAACATGAATATATACTATTTTGCTATCCCATTAAAATCAATAGATTACTGTAGGTCTGTCATATTACCTTGATAATATCTAAAAGGTTTTAAAAGGAGCTTCAATCACATTTTCCAACAATGTGCTGGATTACATATTTCAATATGATTTAAAAATCCCTTTAAATATCATCCCAAGTTCTTGAAGAAAAGGAATTCAGATAAAATAACAAAAGGACTATTTAAGTTGAAATGATATTTAAAATAAAAAATCAGGTCTACACTCATTATAGCAATCCCTTATTTTTCATATTTCAGTGCAGAGCAACCTTCCTGTAATAAAATATATCTAACTATTCTAGGTGGTAATGGCAGCTTATATGCACGCTTAGGTAAGTGACATTCCCCAAGACTACCCCTAATAACATAACGACAAAGCTGACGTAGACTTCGTGTATTACTACAATAACTAGTAAGCATATTGCACACTTCTGTATCATTAGCTACAACACTAGGGAAATTCTGACTGTGGAAAGGAAATTGTCCCGAAGCCTTGAGTAGCAATTTTAGACATTCCATATCATGTCCTACACTCAGTCCGGTACACAATATGCTGGCAGCACGTAGAATCGGTGAAGCCTCGTTGTAGTTTGTTGTATGGACTTCGGCACCGTATTCTAGCAATACCATGACACATTCTAGGTTCCCTTTCAGCGCGGCCCAGTTCAACGGCGTGTCGTTGTTGTAGTCCATGGCATTCACAGAGGCTTTGCGTTCTAACAGCGCCCTCACACACTTATGATTATTACGAAAGCAAGCCCAGTGTAGTGCTGTGGAGTGGTTTCCATCAGGCGCATCAGGATTAGCTCCATACTCCAGGAGTAGCTTAATGCAGTCCACATCTTTTTCGGCTGCATAGTGCAAGGCCGACCTGCTGAACCCATCAAAGGCATTGACCTATGAAGTGAAATTAAAATTAATTAAAGATGGATAAATAACAAATTAAAAGGTGCTATAAAAGAGTAGTTTGGCTTGGTTTTATTAAAATAATTTGTATGCAACAATTATACAAAGGTCATTCAATAAGCTCTTGGCCTAAGGGGCCGTCCAAAATTATCGCCATTTTCACTTAGGTACAGAGCGTACGTAACTTTTTACCCCCCTCGAGTTACGTACGCAATAAATGGCGATTTTTTATTTATTTTGTACTTTAAAAAAAAAATCCCGCCTCTCAAGATCGCCATTTAAGTTACGTACGGTTGGGGTATATTTCGACCCCCTCCCCCCCTCTTACGTACGCTTTGTACGTAACTGAAAATGGCGAAAATTATGGACGACCCCTAAGGTAAAAAGCAATGAGGTATAACAGTGCTGACTGACAGGTATGTGTAGTTTAATTTATTGAATGATCACACAGAAAGTTAATTATCTTTTCTACTTGTTACAGCTGTATCCATCTTGACAGTTTAGGATTCCTGAGAAGTGGAAATTGTAAGACAATGAAACAAATTCAGAAAACAGTCATCATCAAGACATCTGCTATCTCCAGCCTTGTTATGAATATAGAATAAAAACCATCGTCAAATGATTTGCATTCTCTAGCCTCGTTATGAATATTGAAAAATCCACCATCATCAAGACATCTACTTTCTCTAGCCTTTTTATGAATCTACACTAACAATAAGAATCTTGTATTCTAACTGCCGAGATCTGTCCAAACATGTTGCCTTCTCTTTTAAGGCGGCATTAAAAAGCAAATAAATATTTTCTCCCTTGGTCCTTTAATCCATCCCTTTTAGTAATGCATTTTACAATTGACAATCTATATTTGCTCACCACTATCAAAGTGGTTCCAAGAGTACATGCAATTTTTCTCAAAATATTTGGATTTCCAGATATTGCATCAAATCATGTATTTCCTGATTTCCAGACATTAAGAAAATAGTGTTAATAATTGCATGCAGCATATAAACTTACATCCGCTCCATGATCCAACAGCAGCTTGACAATTTCTACATCTCCTACATTACAAGCAGAATGAAGCGGTAGTAATGTACCATGTTCCTTATTCACATCTACTCCTTCCTCCAATAGACTCTCAACACTATCCTAAAACATTCAAAAATACAATCAAATGTTTAACAAAAGTAGATTAATTAAGACAAGAATGATTGGTAGTCTTTCTAGGAACTGAGTTAATTTTTTGTTTCTCAACTAACACCATTCATCAATTCAAGAGAACAGTGACTCCAATACGTAACTGCTTTTACTGTCATACACATGTATAAACAAAAACATACCATAAGTGGTAAATATTGCAATGATTATTTAATCTCTAATGGCAAGAAATTGTCGAAAGGATCATCTTTAAGATGAATTGTCATGTCAGAATTATCAATATCTAATTCAAATGATAAAAATGTTTTGTTGTACAAATCCAATTATCTACTCACATGCTAGACTAATTCATCTAATTCAAATGTTGCCAAAAATCATGTGATGCAATTGTCATTATAATAAAGACTTTAATTTATCACAATTTTTACCTTGAAGTTGTCTTACTAAAGGTGTTTATAACCCCTAGATACGAAATTTATCAAGAACTGTAACTGTTATTATGATGTACATAACATTTACATTTTCAGAAATTAATGGAGAATCCATTTTTGATATCAAATTTCACTAAACATTCTGATTTTTTTTTATCATAACAATGTTTTAAGTTTTTAATAATTAGTTGACCAAAATAGATCAACAATTACATTTTGGAGGTAACAAAAATTAAAAAAAATTAAAAAATTCATGATAAAAAACCCATTCCTAGTGAATGATTTTGGTGCAATTACGGCAATTTCTACCAAAAACTGATTTAAAAATTGATACCAGAAATGGATTCTCTGACTCATTTCCTTTTATATATCGTGGCTGTTCTGACATACCGGCACATCACTTTACTTAATTCTGTTGTGATGTGCCGGTATGTCTGAACAGCGACGAATTATTAAATCAAATTAATAGTTCAAAAGTTACAGTGTTTGATAAATTTCTTATTTTTTTGGTTAACACTCCCTTAATTAAATTACATCTACATTAATACATGTATTGTTTGGCCACACTGCATAAACAGAAAATAATCATAGCCTATCCAGATGTTATGCCTACCTCTGGATATTTTGTCCATCCAGTGATTGCTCTAATAAGACGATCTGATAAATCATACTCGTGCTGTGCCATGGCTAATCTGTACCATACACTAGACATGTCACTTTGTCGCTTTCAGTATAACCTGTAAATATTTGAAGAACAAAAAGAGGTTCCAAACAATGGTTATGGTACTACCGGTATTATACAAAACATGTATTATTTTGACAACAGGACTAAACAGTAGAAACTCATTACAAATTAGAAAGTACGGTTCACAGCTTTCGCAGTAGGTAAGCCGGCATTTGTATATATTTACAGTGATCTCAAGTGAAGGGCTAGTTGGCCAATGCGTCCACGTACCGCGATTTAAGCCTTTGCGGGCGGCGCGAATACATACCACAGTAAGAAATAGGGGTTATTTTCTGTATACTGTGGCATCACCTTTACTATAGCAATACACGGAGTTGCCAATACAGAGTATGGTATTCCAAAAGGTTATTTTTTACATAACGATGTGTTTTAGCGCATTGTTTTGTATACTAATTATATAAAAATACAATGAAACATCTAGCCAAATTTTGAGGTGACTGTCAAATCCAACATACATTCATGTAAATGATGCAAGACTTTCAAACAAATCCATGATGGTATAAAGCGACTGCAGTGCAGTCAGGCTGGTGCAACTATGCAGACTTGTCATTGCCGAGATCGAAGCTTCTAATGTGATAGCGCCCCCATTTTGTGAGTCACATTGCACGTCTCAATGACCTTATAATAAGGCCTTGCCACACATCGTTACGTAGCTGTTCACTGTTTAAATGTGTAAAGATTTTTCTTGAGCAAACATTTGTAGTTAAAAAAATAATCTGCCAAGATCGCCAAGATCTCTTTCGGGTCCTTAATTAGCAAGCCAATTGAGGACCTGAAGTTAGGTCTGAGGCCTTGCATGCTGTCAATCATAGGTGTTGTCAAGATAGCGGCCTCATTTCATAAGTCACATCGCACATACTCACACCCATGGCATAGGAGGATCTTGTTTTGCGATTCAAATTTCATCGTATATATACCGTACGCTCCCTGTGCAGTGTATACATGTACATGTTGAATATAAGCAGTTGCGCTCAAATTTGACAACCACAGACTTTCTATAAACTGGCGCAATCGTGCACGCAAATTCCCAACACAATTTTATATTAATCATCCCTTTTGGGCTACACCCAACCTACACTACGGGTTGATATATTATAAGGGGCAGAAGCTATACAGCCGATGATCGGGCAGCTATTTCAGGAAAAACTATACAGCCGATGAGTGGTGTCGAATAGCTCTGCGGGCCTATCTAAATTGGACCCACTAAACTGTTCGGTTCTCTTGTTAAGCCGGCCCCATGCACCTCGGCCCTCTGGGCCTGCGGTTCTGTTTCTTACTAGCGCCTGCAGCGGGCTATCCATGTGTCACAGTCGCATGTGAGTCATTTAACATCATGGATTCATGGGCTGTATAGCTTTCCTCAAAATGGCTGCCCGATCATCGCAGTCTAACAGCATCAGCTGTATAGCTTTTCTCGAAATGGCTGCCCGATCATCGGCTGTATAGTCACTTCCATTATAAGACGTGATATAAACAAAAGTGCAGGTTTACGTCTACAACAATTTATATTTTTTGCGGTATTATATGACTTCTTGCTAACTTGTAAGGTTAAGGTAAGGTATCAAAAGAAAACGACCACCCCAACAAAGCAATCCCAGTTCTGAGTACACCAGGAATAAATTATGAGCTCACAATAAACACGTTTAATACGGTGTACACTAAAATAATGCTGTATGATCAGAACCAGTCCATGAATTGAAACTTGAATGAGTTGAGTAAGCTTAATTCATAAAATATATTGTATTTGGTATGGATCCAAAATAGAAAAATTAATTGGTTTGAACATGCGCACTTGAGTTACGGGACGTCTAGCAAGACATTGCCAAACATACAAAGAAAGGCTACGTACATTTACTTACAACATGGAGCCTTGCAGACCGTTGATTTCAATCAAATATGCAGCATGAAATTTACCCGATCGCTACAATATTGTTGTTTTGATGGCTGTCACTTTTCCCCATAATGCACCTCGAATGATGACGGGCTGTTTGTAATAATTAAAGGGGCAATCCGTTGGGGTTTTTTTGTCTGAGTTTTTAAGTGGGAATAAAAAAAAAATCTAGAACCCTCTAAAATGATTTTAGGAGCCGAAAATGGAAGTCTTAATTTCATAGTGTAGGGCAGGGTGGGGGGGGGGGGGGGGGGGGGGGGGTCTAACTACAAAACCCTAATTTTTGTTGGTTCTAAAATCATTTTAGAGGTACTAAAGTGACTATACACTCTAAGAAAAAAGGGTTCCATATAATAGGACCTTTTTCTGCCCTGTATATAGAACCCTAAGAGCTCTTTAGATTCTATAAAGAACTTTAAACGGTTCTATAAAGAACCTTCAACATTTAGGTAGGCCTTATGGGCTCATCACAAAGTTTAAAAGAGTGAAAAAAGTGTTAACATTTTCTGGCTAAAGAAAACTTTTTCCAAGAACCGTAAACATGGTAAAGGTTGACGGTTCCAAAAAAGGTTCTTCACTGGTTAAAGAACCTTTTTGGGTTCTTTCCTGATCCCATGGGTTCTTTAACCCATTGTAGAACTAAAAAAGGTTTCTAAGCCAAGAAAATGTTTCTTTGTAGTGTGAAGGACCTTTTTGGGAAACTAGTAAAGAACCTTTTTAAGCAAGTTCTTGAAAAAAGTTTTTTTATAATTATGTAAAACCAAAAAAGATTAATGTTGTTAACACTTTTTTTAACTCTTAAAATTTGTGATGAGCTCATGAAGCCAAAGTCCCTATACGCCTACCTAAATTTTGAATTCTTTATAGAACCCGAACTTTCTTTATAGAACCTTAAGAGCTCTTAGGGTTTGATACAGGACAGAAAAGGGTTCACTCTTTTCTTAGAGTGTAGGCCCGACTATAATAGCCTAGGTTTGTAGACTAATGCAACCAGAGCAGATAGCAGCGGGAATTCCCTGATGCAACATATGATCGAGTCAAGTCATCATGATCAATTAAAGGTGTATGTTCCGGTCACTTTAGCTTTTTTTCAAGTTGACACATCAACATATTTTTATATCAGAAGAAAACCCATATTTTTCTCATTTAGTGTAAAATTAGGCGCAAGATATATTCCATTAGCCTGGGTTCAAATAGATAAAAATGCAGTGATTACTGCCAGAAAGGGTGGTTAAACCTGACACCTATATTATACTTTGGTTAAACCACACCGACCAGTTTGTGTAATGGGCAAATCAGTGTCACTTAGGTACATCAGCAGACCTGATATGTAGGCCTACCTTAAAGGTGACATGAATGTGCAGCGGCCCGTTGAACTGCTGGGGGGGGGGGGGGGGGGCGGGGGGCTCCGATGTGGGGGAAAGGTCAAAACGGCTAACTCTTTCGTAAATTTTCAAATTGTCAGTAAGATTTCATAATGTGATTATCTTCACATTCACACAGAACCGTAAGGTTATCCAGAAAAATGATCATTGGGCTAATTAACAGCCCATGATGTGAATCTGATATGCTGCTGCCGCGCTGCCGATGTATACAAGTCAAATCACATCATCACTGGTTAAAGTAGCTCAAAATCAAGTTATTTATTTTGTTCAAATCTCATCAGGTCATAAACTATTATTGCGATTTTCTGAAATTTGGCTAAATACGAGTACTGCGTTAAAAAATAAAAATTACAAAGTGTTCCTTTAAAATAGGCGGTGCTGCCATTTAGTAAACGGGAATTCCTATAAATTAGTAAACAAACAGCAAGCAAATGGTTATCAATTTGTTGTCGTCTGCCACGAAAACCTGCTTTAAACGACTTTTCTAAAGCACACGGTGGGAAATATCATATTATGCTAACATGGTCAATGTATTGAAGAACATATTTTTGTTTGTAGTATCAACAATAAGCTTCTCAATATGTTTCACTACCGTCATTCAATTTGCAATTTGGTTACACCGAACTGGCATGCGTACAAATGCTGATAATGCAGCCGTAAATGCTGGTCAAGATGGTACGTATTGTATACAGCTTTGGGCTACATGAATCTCAAGTCAAAGCAATGCTGAAGTGTTATTATTATTCATTGGGGTATTACTATTACTATTTATTAGCATTTCGATCCACAAAAAAATCTCATTTTTAGCATGAATGAAAGAACATAATAAAAGTGTTGGGTTTTTTGGTGAAAAAAGCAAATGTGAACAATAGTCCAACAGGAAGGGACACAATGTCATGTTGAATTTTTTAAATTTAAGACTTATCCATGTAAGCACAGTCCCTGGTCTAGTGGATTAACCAATCGCCGCGAATGCGAGATCAAGAGAGGGACCGGGTTCGAGACAGTGTAAGGTCTTTGTTAATTTAATTCTATTTATTATGAAATTTAAAAAATTAAAATAAATTCTTCAGAATTCAAGAGGAACATTTAAAATTGCCATTAATGTTGTTTCTACTAAAAAAACCAGCAAAACTTGATCAAAACAATGTTTTAAATATGTTGGAATACCCGCTTAACCATGTAAAATGCTGGTTGCGGCTCTACCAGCATTTTTGAATCGACGTTTTGTTGTACAAAGAGGGCTGATTTTTCTTAATCCTTATATAGGTGTAAGTTCACACATGCAATACAATTGTAAAAATACACAAATCCCAGTTTTTATCATATATTTTTGTAATTGAGGGCGCTGCCTCAACAACATCTCTTAACTGAGTGATTAGAAATCAAATTGGTAACTCTCTACTAAGAGCTTTAAAAGGCCGCCAAATTGGTTCACTGCAACTCAAAAAATATGCATACTAAAATATTCGGAAATCATTGGTTAGAATAGATAAGAAAACCAAGTTTGGAAACTAGTAAAGTCAGAATTAATTAAACTTGGACCTGATATAAATCAGTTTTTATTCAAAACAAAACAATGTTGTAATTTGTAAAAATGTATTACCAAACAGGATCACATCAATTCAAGTCAAAGACAGATGAAATCTGGTAAAGCCTTTCTCAATTTTATTCTTTAAAGTAAAATCAAAGGCAAGTTGATCCAATTTTGCAAGTCATCAGTTGGATCAACTTATCAAGCCAAGTCATTGATAAAATCAATCGAGTAGAACCCAATATTTGTATATCGTGCCATAGGCTCTTATTGTGATTTCTGGTGTACTTTTCATTCTTCACTTTCCAGACGGAATCAGGAAGGGAATTATACTACACAATCTTCTACTCTTGTTACTGTTTGTAATTCAGCATACCCTGATGGCTACCAATATCTTCAAGCATGTACTAACCACAATTGGCTTTGAAGTGATACAACGTTCAATCTATGTCATAGCCACATGCTTTACTTTGCAGGTAAGAGTGGGAAGAACCATCCATGCTTGAAATAAATATGGAATTAAAACGTTCTAAAATGTACATTATGTTCTTGCTTCATTATTTGTTACACATACTTTACCCCATAAACAGTATGCCACTCTTAAAATCTGGTGTTCAAAGCAAATATTGGATTACCAAATGAAATAGGCCACTGAATTATACAGCAGCTTGCAATTTAAATGACCTTGTGAAGTTTGGAATCCTATTTGAATTTGACATGGTTATCTTCTGAAGATAGCAACAATATTAACCATAAAACACTGTGAGAGAATGGTTATCTTCTGAAGATAGCAACATTCTTGGCAATTGTTGTACTGTTTAATGAAGGTGCAACACTCTTGACCATAGACAATGGTGGGTCATCTTCTGAAGATATAGATAGCAACTCTTGGCAATAGACATTCTACAGTTGGAGAAAGGACATCTTCTGAAAATGGCAACACTCTTGGCCTTAGACATTCCACAGTTAGAGAAAAGTTATCTTCTGAAGATAGCAAATGGTTGTCTTCTGAAGATAGCAACATTCTTGACCATAAAACATTCTACATATAAGATAATTATATTGTCAAAGTTATTGCATGTATGTTTATATGAACGAGGAACAATACACTGTCTCTGTATACGTTTACCTGTTTATATACAAAATACGTTCAATCTAAATAATATTTGTTCATGTATGAATGTACCCCTTGGTAAATATAATTTGTATCACCACATGTATATTTGAATTGTTTTTATGATGTATGTGATCTTTTCAGCGAAGGAAATGATAATAAAAAACTATAAATGAGAAAAAATAAAACATTCTACACTGAGAAAATGTTTATCTTCTAATGATAGCAACACTCTTGGCAATAGACATTCTACATTTTAGAGAACGGTTATGTTTTGAAGATAGCAACACAATCAGTTCGGACCACACCCAAATTGAGTCGTCATCAGGTCATGTGGAAAGACTCAATGGAATCGCGAGAAACTTAATAACAACTGGAATGAGACATGCTTCCCATGATGCTTCACACAATTTTCATCGTGGGAATCACCATTTCTTGGGGTCAAAAAAACATTGACGCTATAAAACATATGTAATTGCCTAATTTAAACATTTAAGCATATAGCGTATGTTTTGATGCATTTTTGCCATGATTTTGAGAGATTTTGTACTAGTTGGCCAACAACAGCAATGTGTACAGTATATCGCACAATTGGATCATTCGCCTTTTTTCTCTCTTAAATTGCACACAAATCCCTGTAAATGTTAAATTAACAGTCAAAAGTTTCCTTGACAATTGAAATTTTTATCAATGAAAGAATTTTGCGTTCACAACTTGATTGAATGCGTTCATAAGAACTCTGTCGATCTACTACATTGACGGCCTCGGTACTGTGGGCCACTTCCGTATTGATTAGACCCCTTGACGACTTAATTGAGTCTACAGTTAGAGAATGGGTATCTTCCGAAGATAGCAACGCTCTTGACAATAAAACATTCTACAGTGAGGGAATGGTTATTTTCTGAAGATAGCAACTCTCTTAATCATAGAACGTCACAGTGAGAGATTGGTTATCTTCTGAAGATAGCAATACTCAAAGTTATCTTCTGAAGATAGCAATACTCATAGTTATCTTCTGAAGATAGCAATACTCATAGTTATCTTCTGAAGATAGCAATAGGCCTACTCATAGTTATCTTCTGAAGATAGCAATACTCACAGTTATCTTCTGAAGATAGCAATACTCATAGTTATCTTCTGAAGATAGCGATACTCATAGTTATCTTCTGAAGACAGCGATACTCATAGTTATCTTCTGAAGATAGCAATACTCATAGTTATCTTCTGAAGATAGCGATACTCATGATACATGTAGTTATCTTCTGAAGATTGCGATACTCATAGTTAACTTCTGAAGATTGCAACTCTTGGTCATAGACATTCTACAGTTGAAGAATGGTCATCCACTGTAGATAGTAACACTCTTGGCCATGGACATTCAACATTTCCACTTACAGAATGGTTTTCTTCTGAAGATAGCAACTCTCTTGATCATGAAACGTAATTACAGTGAGAGATTGGCTATCTTCTGAAGATAGCAACACTCTTGGCCATAGACATTCTGCAGTTATAGAATGGTTATCTTCTGAAGATAGCAACGCTCTTGATCATAAAACATTCTACAGTGAGAGAATGGTTATTTTCTAAAGATAGCAATTCTCTTGAGATTGGTTATTTTCTGAAGATAGCTACTCTCTTGATCATAGAACGTTCTACAGTGAGAGATTGGTTATCTTCTGAAGATAGCAACACTCAAAGTTATCTTCTTAAGATTGCAACTCTTCGCCACAGACATTTAGCAGTTTAATACAATGGTTATCTTTTGAGGATAGCAACATGGTCAGAAGTTCGTCAGAGGTTGTGAGACTCCATTTAGATTCTTACAAAGGATTTTGCGAGAATCTATGGATAGACATGCTACAGTTATAGAATGGTTATCTTCTGAAGATAGTAACAATAACCATGTATCATTAACACTCTAGTTTGGAGAGATGGTATATTCTGAAGTTAACAACAACCCTTAACCATGTATCATAGACATCCTAGTTAAGAGATAGGTCATCTACAGACTGAAGCAGCACTTTCAACCATTTATCATAAAAAATGTTTTACAGTTCTCCAGCCATTGATTTACTAATCCATATGAAGCAATACATTTATAAATGCATATATTCTATTTAGAAGCTCAGATTGATGCATATTAGCTTAGGTTCCTTTTAGTCAAAGAATGCTGGGTGTACATTTCACTACATAAGTTAAACATGAATTTATAAATAATTGCATTGTATAGTCAACTTTATAGCTTTGTCCTTGGTATATTTCCTAACGTACGGTAGTCGCTACCTCTCCGCCATGCGAGCATATAAGATTCCCCAAATTCACGTCATAAAAAGAACATAAGAGACCGTGGTATAATAGAAACTCGATCCTCATCAAAAAATTGTGAGTCTATAAAATTGGTTCTTACTAATTTTGACTGTAATCCATTACAGGTTCTGATGCACTATTGGTTGCCTCTGTATCCAGAACATCCTTTATGGTCATTTGATCACAACAAACATCATATCTTATGGCTGCTGTTTACTGTCATCCACATACTGGCCTGGATTATCATGCTGGGTATTATACTGGTCCTCGATTATGGAGAACTCATTGGGGTGAAACAGGTATTTGTTAAACAAGTGATTTTTTAATTTTTTTTATTATTATTACTTCAACAGACCTCGTGTCCCTCTTTGTCTATACAATTTTTAATAGGTTTCATAAAAACATTGATATAACATTTTTAAAGGTGCAAAATCTGCATGAACAGTTAAAGGGTAGTAAAAAACACATTAAAAAACACTAATATTATACAAGGTTACCACAAAAACAACACCATATGAGTTAGTAAAAAGAAGACACACACCGAAACTTGCAACCAGCAAGCAATAATACCTATGTTGAAAAGCCTTTGTTCATAAATTAATTTTAGTACAATACAAGTTTATCATTTTTTTAAATGTATTAAAGGTGGGTTTTCCGATCACTTTAACTTTTTTTTGCCCATCAACATATTTTGATATCAGCAACCCCATATTTTTCTCATTATTTCTGTAAACTATTTGGCGCAAGATATGTTCCATTTAGACGTTATAGTCCAAAATGCAGTGAATTACTACCAAAGGTAGTTATATCCACCAAACCAGTTTGTGTCCTACTCAATGGGCAAATTTCATGTCACCTTGTTCTTCTAAAATAAGAACCATTGGAGTTATGCAACTTAAACTTTGGAATACGACTATTTTAAGGATAACCATTCATATAGAATAGAAAACATCAAGTTGAAAATTGGGCCAGTAATCGAAACACCTACCTTCAAGTATGAGAGTCATTCATTGACTCACTGACAGCCAAAAAGGGATCCTATGGTCTTTTCCACATGTGTGAGCTAATTATGGCATTGACCTTCATTCATATTCAAGTCCTATTAACTTTAACCCTGAAAAACCCTTGGTCATATAGACCATTCACTGATTAACTAAATATTTGACTATCGATATTACAGGTGTATTATTATCTCATCAACTCGCCTCCGCCAATGGAGTTGAAGTCCATATCAAACAGGCGTATGTTTGACCATTTCCGACATCCAATTTTGACCGGTCTACTCTTGGTTTTATGGTTTGTTCCGGTATGTATTTTTTTTACATTTGTATCTTTTGAAGGACACTATTATGCGAAAGAGGCTCTTATTTAAAGTAATACATGTGTTATAATGCAGTGGATGGTTTGTAATTAATGTCCATAAATACTAACTTTCGACATCTTTTAGGGGTCACCACTCACCTTGTCTAAAATCTATAACTGATGCACTCCTTTCTGAATTGCAGTGATCATTTTGAAGTTTAAAAATAGTCTACCTTCGAATTGATTTTCTTCATTTAAAGCAAAATTAAGAATTTCTTTAAATAGCAATACTCTGTTAATCCAGCTGTATATATTAACAACAGGGTATTTCCTCGAGAATAAGATTATAATTGCAACTTGTTTTAATATACTGGTGCCAATGCATACATACAAGAAAAAAGCACATAGAGGCTGTGTAAATCACTGGCATATATGCTCTGAAATCACTGCACAGACATTTAAATGTATTGATGATTTTGTGATATTGAAAGTATATGTAGGTGCAATCACCTGATGATAACAGCTTTCATTCATGTTCTTCTTCTTTTTGACAGGTAATGACATTGGATAGGTTACTTCTTGCCATCATTCTTTCTGTGTACACCGGCCTGGGTCACAGATTGGATGTAATAGACTATGGGTATCTTGTATCACAACTTCGACAAAAACAGACACATCTAAAAGATGTTCAGTATTCTTACTGGTATAATGAATAGATTAGTATTGACTGCTAACAGGGGGATAGTAAAAACTATTTCCATTGGGTAATTTTCTTATCATAGGCTTACTTATAAATACTAGCATCATCCTATGATAAGATTACCAAGGGACAATATTATTGTTTTGTAACATGCCCTGAATTAAAAGCAGTCATAAGGGGCAAATTTGCATATTGAGTCAATAGTTACTTTACCTATGTAAATTTGAAGCCTTTCCCCCAAATCGCTTTTTAAGAACTTTTAGGATTACGAGCTCTAGCCCTATAATTGATAGGCTTCAATGGACTATGTCACTGAAAAGTTGTGTGGAGAATTCAGGTAGAAAACCTATTTATTCAAAAGGAAATGCAATGAAAATATTTGAAATGGGGCAATTCGGGAAGGTCAAGACGTCAGTTGCATAAGTATCATGTTGGACTTTAGACATGTAACATGAATGTAAAGTAAAACCTATATTATGTTGTATATATTTAGCTAAATATTTTAACACTTAATTTGCCAGGTTTTACTTACGAATAATGTCAGTGTATTTTGTATCACGCAAACGTTTTTACTTTTTAACATTTCACTGTTTAAATATGTACGTTTATACGTTGTATATAACTCTATAGGCTATTAGAGAAAAGTTTAAAAACAATGTTATATGATACAGCCATTGTCATTTTAAAAATTTCCCTGTGTAGTAAAATGATCACAAACCCAATGATGTATGTTGTCACTTAGTCTTATTTTATCCATAAAAGGAACATTATTGTAAACTTTGAAATTGCTAGAGAGTTAAGGGGTATAAAATGTTCAACTCAAATGCATGACGAATGCACCAGAGAGACTAGGGTCATTTTATAATCTCTACTACCATATACAGGGTGTCTCTAAATGATCTATACCGGGTTTCAAAAATATATAAAATATATCAAACAAATAGTGTTTCAAATTTAAACACTTGCAATATGATAGTGGAAATGTTTCCTACTGATTTCGTTAATTTCAATGAGATATCTCTTTTGTTCTGCTGTGGCAAGACAAAATCGAAAATCGATTAAAAACGTATTTTCATATTTTGGCTCACATAATTCATCTTAACAGCTAATTTCGCTAGCACTACCAGCATTTCAAACAATGAACCCCACACCCCATAAGTTATATTCAAAACTCCCGCCAAAGAAATGAAGGTTTAAGGCACTCAAGCAAAACAAATTCTGCCCTATTTAATAAAAGCTTTGTTTTCTATGCACACAACAGTCGATTGTTATCAAAAGGCTAATCAAAATAAGAAGAGGGTGCAATAAAAATGCGAGTTACATTTCAGAAATGATTTAATGTTTAGTGACTTTATAGATTTTCATAATGGATCATTTCGACAAAAACTTAAAATCTATCGTTACAAAAAAAAGTCTGTCTTTTCAATCAGAAATGTCTGATTTTCAAATTCTAAAATTCCTAAGAAAGCTGGGCGATTGCGCAAGACATATGAAAACGATTTGGACAATATCAATAAAGTTCATGCCGAAAAAAATCGTATTACCTCGGTATAGATCATTCTGAGACACCCTGTTTAAACTCAAGGGGGTGAGGCGGGGGTTCAACTACCTATATTTCGGATAGCTTGTGATATGTATGTTACTTATGAATGGATAGCAGATGTTTGTTCATCTTTCCAATGGTACCACATGTGTAGCAATCACTTGTGTTTTAGAGCTTAGCCTCTTGCTTAAGAATGTTATGAGGTTTCAATCAAAATGTGCCCAAGTGTTTGTGCTCAATTCTCAAAAGAACAACTTTGCCGTTTGTACAATGAAGTGTTACATTGACAACATCAGTATAGAGAGCCTGTGGAGAGCTGTTGATTTTTGAGTACAAAATAGTGGTGTTTTTCGGCTATGGCACATTCAGATTAATACCTCCCCATATTCTCAAATGTGTAGCTTAGAAGTGAAACTAGTGATTACTCCAAATCTGATGTCATTGGAAAGATGAACACATCGGCTTTCCATTGATAATTGATAGGCAGCATAATCTGATCATATCACGAAATGTACGAACTATGATTCATTTGGGGGGAATCGAATTTTTTTTGAAGAGTTTATTCTAGACTGGGCAATTCCTGCATGTTTGAATTCTTGTTTCATTCAAATAGAAACCAATTTCTTCATATCTGAAAAGAACAAACAATTGCAGAAAGATGTTACAATTGGATTCATTTATTTAGCTGTACAGGCATACACCCTTTACTTTAAATACGTGTAGCTTTTGGTTACATCCATCGTAATTTATGACAAATTTTATATGACTCGGAAAAAATTAAACCTGCAAATCTCAAAAGTATACATTTGTTTCCGAGTACTGATACGTTTCTGGGTCCGATGGTTCGTCTTGCAGCTCTGGTATCACATGTAACGATATACGGTTGGGTGTTATGGACATTCTACGCTCGGACGACCTGGCCAGGCTCCCATCTTTGAACTCTCTCAGAGACTTGTTAATCTCGTTCTCCTTTCCGGTTTCTGCAGCCGATAATTTCTTTTCCAGATCGATAACCTTATAAAAGATAACAATATTAGTAATTTCAATTTCTGAAGCAGTGGACTGGCTTATCTAAAGATTCGATCAACTATGTTGTTTTCATAAAACGTTTGACATTTAGAAACAGAGACGAAGAGAGTTTTAATAGTAATTCAGACAAGTAAGTGCATGGTATCCCCGTGAATGGCTTGATGATTTGGCTTCTCAAAAAGTGTAGCTCATTTTTGTGGTAATTTTTGCTTTTTCCATCATGTTGTTGTAACTCCTTATTGCAAGTGCGCCTACTTGTATACCGGGGGGGGGGGGGGGCACTCAGATATATTTTTGGGTAGGGATGTGCCCTCCCATTTGTCGGAGGGAAATGGACCCATACGTTTACCGGAGACCATATTTGACAAGATTTTGCTAACATTTCTGTGAAAAACAGCAAAATTCAAGGATTTTAGACCTATCTTTATACCCAAAATGGCTTTGAAAAGGTAATTAATTTACCAGAGGGTGAGAATGGGACCCTATTTGGCGGCATATAATAATAATAATAATAATAAAACCATACTTATTGAGCGCATAACACAATTAAGTCCCTATGCGCTATCACAAACAAACAAACAAACAAACAAACAAACAAACAAACAAACAAAACACACAGTAACATGAGTAACAAAAGACAAAACAAAAATAAATTAAACATTAACATTAAATAGGTAAGTTTTTAGCAATGATTTGAACTGTTCGAGAGTTTTGGCGGATTTAACATGATATGGTAAATTGTTCCAAAGTTCAGCAGAAGCATCTTGAAAAGAACGGCGACCATATGAAGTAGAAGGTGAAGACACATGCGCAAGAAGATATTTTGAGCCAGAACGAAGATTGCGAGTGGGCTCGTATTGTTGAATAAGATCTTGCAGATACATAGGAGCAAGAGCTCGAGTACATTTAAATGTTATCAGAAGAATCTTGTAGATAATGCGAGATCTGATCGGTAGCCAATGTAAGTCACGAAGGACAGGGGAAATGTGACAGCGAATCTTAGACAGCGTAACAAGTCGAGCAGCAGAGTTTTGAATCCGTTGAAGTTTTGAGATTTGCGTATCAGGGAGAGCATAAAGTAAACTATTGCAGTTATCGAGTCGGCAAGTCACAAAAGCATGAATAAGTCTTTCAGTTGTTGGCTGATCGAGATAACGCCGGATTTGACCTATCTTATAAAGAGCATGAGAAGCCGCACGACAAATGTTGTTAACATGAACATCCATCATAAGATCGTTTTGAAGGATAATGCCAAGGTTGCGGGCACTGGAAGCTGGCTCAATGTGAGAATCATTGATTTTTACTGATGAAATCGTAGAATTTTTCCTAAAGCGGGATGTAATATGGAGAACTTCAGTCTTGTCATCATTCAATTTAAGGTCATTAGCTGTGGACCAGGTTTTGATATCTGTCACACAAGCTTCCAGTCGCGAGATTGCACCTACTCTGTCATCATCATTTTTCAATACAATATATATCTGAGTGTCATCTGCATAAGTCATTTTGGAGATGCCATGAGAATCGATGATATCTTCTAATGGAGATGAATACATTGTGAAGCCTAAAGGGCCAAGTACTGACCCCTGAGGAACACCCTCATGCGGAACATGAACCGATGACTCGCGACCATTTATAATGACAGATTGTGAACGGTTGGTGAAATACGATTTAATCCATGAAAGTGCAGAACCTGTGAATCCATATTTATTTGAGAATCGCTCTAACCTCATATCCACTAAGACTAAGACCCCCCCCCCCCCCCCCCCCCCCCCGGGCTTGGATACCCTCTATAGTTGTATAAACAAATGTGTACCAATTCTGGACTATCATTCCCTTTATCATATGCTGATTCATTTTTGCCCTCCCTTCCCTCCCGTCCCACACTGTACAAATAGGTTAGTAATTGTCTTCCAAATTAGTCATACACTGTTAAAAATACTTGTAATTTTACAAAGAAAAATCGTAACTTTACAGCATGTTTGCCCTTTAAAAACAGACGACACAATAATTTAACAAACCTAACGTATTTATGCAGTGATATTTAACGTAGAATTACAATTTAAATGTAAAACAAAGTAAAAATACCATCGAACTTGACAATGGATCGTGTTTTTACGTTGATCGCAGCGTATTTGTCGTATAAACAGTGTTCGTATTTGTAAAATAACGGCGTTTTCATGTTAAATAAAGTATAATTTGTAAAAATACCATCGAAGTTGACAGCGGACCGTGTTTTTACGTTGATCGCAGCGTATCTATCGTATAAAAAGTGTTCGTTTCTGTAAAATAACGGCATTTTCATGTTAAATGAAATATAATTTGTAGAAATACCATCGAAGCTTAAAAATACTTGTAATTTTACAAAGAAAAATCGTAACTTTACAGCATGTTTGCCTCTTAAAAACAGACGACACAATAATAGTAACAAACCTAACGTATTTATGCAGTGATATTTAACGTAGAATTATAATTTAAATGTAAAACAAAGTAAAAATACCATCGAACTTGACAATGGATCGTGTTTTTACGTTGATCGCAGCGTATTTGTCGTATAAATAGTGTTCGTATTTGTAAAATAACGGCGTTTTCATGTTAAATAAAGTATACTTTGTAAAAATACCATCGAAGTTGACAGCGGACCGTGTTTTTACGTTGATCGCAGCGTATCTATCGTATAAATAGTGTTCGTTTCTGTAAAATAACGGCATTTTCATGTTAAATGAAATATAATTTGTAGAAATACCATCGAAGCTTAAAAATACTTGTAATTTTACAAAGAAAAATCGTAACTTTACAGCATGTTTGCCTCTTAAAAACAGACGACACAATAATTTAACAAACCTAACGTATTTATGCAGTGATATTTAACGTAGAATTACAATTTAAATGTAAAACAAAGTAAAAATACCATCGAACTTGACAATGGATCGTGTTTTTACGTTGATCGCAGCGTATTTGTCGTATAAACAGTGTTCGTATTTGTAAAATAACGGCGTTTTCATGTTAAATAAAGTATAATTTGTAAAAATACCATCGAAGTTGACAGCGGACCGTGTTTTTACGTTGATCGCAGCGTATCTATCGTATAAAAAGTGTTCGTTTCTGTAAAATAACGGCATTTTCATGTTAAATGAAATATAATTTGTAGAAATACCATCGAAGCTGACAACGGATCGTGTTTTTACGTTGATCGCAGTGTATCTGTCGTATAAATATTGTTCTTATTTGTAAAATAACGGCGTTTTCATGTAAAAATACCATCGAAGTTGACAACGGATCGTGTTTTTACGTTGACTGCAGTGTATCTCTCACAAAATAGTGTTGGTATTTGTAAAATAACGGCGTTTTCATGTTAAATGAAATATACTTTGTAAAAATACCCATATTTCACCATCGAAGTTGACAACGAATCGTATTTTTACGTTGCCTTTCGTATAAATAGTGTTTGTATTTGTAAAATAACGGCTATTTTCATGTTAAATGAAATATACTTTGTAAAAATATCATCATCGTTGACAATGAATCGTGTTTTTACGCTCACCCCAGTGTAGGCCTATCGTTATTTGTATAACGACGATTTTCATGTTAAGTGACATAGGCCTATACTTTGTAAAAATACAATTGAAGGTTTTTTTTTCAAATATTTTAGGCCTACTTATGCTTGAGTCTGGTGGGGGAGAAAAAAAAACAACCCCCATTGAAGTATACAATGAATAGTGTTTTTACGTTGACCGCAGTGTACCTCTCGTACACTGTTAAAAATAATCGTAATTTTACAGGATTTTTTTGTCGTAAAACAAATAATCGTAATTTTACAGGATTATTTTGTCGTAAAACAACGGTCCGTCCTGTTTTTTAACAAATCTACGGTATTTATATCATAAAAGTACGACGGAAAAGTGTATAATTACATTTGTAGTATAAAAATGGTAATAAAGTAGTGACATAACAACAAATGTTTGTAATTCTACATTTCTGATATAGGAAATAGTAATTTTACGGCAATTAAATAACGCGAACCCTGTTATTTTTAATTTTTACAGTAGCTTAATGTAAAAGAACAGCGTTAAGAAATGTAAAATTACTGTTTTATTAAATAACCTTAATTTGACAGGATTTATTTGGTCGTAAAACAACTGTTATTATTTAAACGGCGACACCCACATTAGTTAATTATTTCAACACCTACAGTGAAGTGTATTTCAACACACTTCACTGTTTTGGACTCGTTTCGACCCATTTGATTCATTTCGACTCGTTTCGAACCATTTTGATTTATTTCGACCCATTTCATAAAATACAGATAGGTCATCCGATGTTTTCTGTAAAAACAAATTCAATGACACATGCATGTATGAGTTAGCTCCTAATGCTTATCATGTGATGGAGCTACATGAAGATCTGTCTCCAGTAGGATTGGTTTTTTGTGGAGATCCACATCAGGCGCAACAACTGCCTGATTTATGTGATATGCTGAACATTAAGTACAAGCAAATAACCTTCATGAATATCTGCTTTCTGTTCTTTTTTGAACGAAAGGGTTGGTGTTTATTCAAAATTTTATCTGGGGCCGTGGTTACACTTGTTCGCTGCAATAGCAGGCTTCCACGTGGACATAAAAACAATAGGTTTACACTCGAGGTACGATTTACGGTAATAATAGGCCTCCTACTCGATGTACATGATGTATGAAGGCCAGGGCCTAGGTCTTGATGTGAATATTTTGACGGTAAAACACGTTATGACACATGTAGGTCTACTGTTTTTAGGCCTAACGTTATTTGTAGAATATTCCGGGGTTTTTTTACAGCAAACGTAAAAATTGACGTTAATTTACAGGAATAATATACGGATTTTACCGTTTTAAAACGAACCGTCTTAAACAATATTTACACCCAAAAATTGTAAAATCCCGTAATATAACGACTCCCTGTATATTAACGGTTTTTTATGAATAAATAGTTTATATTAACACAAAACACTTCGACATTATTAACTACTTCGTTGGCTCAGTCGGTAAAGCGTCCGACTTACAATACAGAGGTCCCGGGTTCAAATCCCCGTCCGGTCAAGTTAAGGTAAGTTCATCTAAAAATCTTTAATAAATTGCGGAAGCAGAATAAACATATGACACATTACAATTGACACATAAAGTTAATAAATGACACATAAAATTGCATAAAATGTCCGAAATTATACACAAGCCCCGTTAATTAACAGGTAAAATGTATATTCACAACACATAAACACGTCCGTAAAATAACGTCAAAATACTGTTAAAATACCATCAAAACTAAATAAATTAACGGGACATTACATTTTACGGTCAACGTTATTTTACGGTTGTTAACCGTTATGAGTCCCAGCTGCCAGTTAAAATAACTGTTAATTTACGATCATCGTAGTTTAACGTTGTAGTCGATTGTTCCCAGCGTATTTTTATCGTCAACGTTATTTTACGGTTGTTATCCGTTATGAGTCCCAGCTGCCAGTTAAAATATCTGTTAATTTACGGTGATCGTAGTTTAACGTTGTAGTCGATTGATACCAGCGTATTTTTATCGTCAACGTAATTTTACGGTTGTTAACCGTTATGAGTCCCAGCTGCCAGTTATAATAGCTGTTTTTTAACGGTCGTATTTTTAACAGTGCAGCTGCCAGTAACAAATACTGTTTTTTTACAGTTGTCCAGTATTTTGTAGTTTTACAGCCCACCGTCATTTAACAGTCCCAGCTGCAAGGTAAACTGTCGTTTTTTTTACAGTTACCCAGTATTTTTGAATTTTTACAGCCCACCGTAATTTAACAGTTCATACTGTTAGTGAGTCCCAGCTGCCAGTAATAATTACTGTTTTTTTACAGTTGTCCAGTATTTTGTAGTTTTACAGCCCACCGTCATTTAACAGTCCCAGCTGCAAGGTAAACTGTCGTTTTTTTTACAGTTACCCAGTATTTTTGAATTTTTACAGCCCACCGTAATTTAACAGTTCATACTGTTAGTGAGTCCCAGCTGCCAGTAATAATTACTGTTTTTTTACAGTTTTATTTTTAACAGTGTAGACATTGTTTTCACTTTTACTTGAGTGAAAACAATGTCTTAAATGACCAATTGAGGAAAATGACAAACTTAATTTTAATACAGTGCACAATACCTACCTGTAGTTCATAGTCAACCGATGACATGTGTGAATGATCGCTGAGAGCGTTCCTCAGTTGGGTTATTTCATTGATTCGTTCCTGCGAGTCCATCAATGTCCTGAGAGAATTGTGGTCTGTTGACGTTGAAGGGTTGTTGGCCATAAGGCGTTCTTTTCGTGATTGGCTCATCTCGGGTAGTTCGCCATGATGACGCAGCATATGCAGTTCCAAATTACGGCCATTGTGGATGGTGTCTGAGTTAAGCGAAGGCAACGCAGCACGTTTTTCACTAACTAGACATATAATGTGACAGAGAAAAAGGGAACAAACTTCAAAAATTTAACTTAATATTTAGTTAACTTCATTTGCATTTGACAGGCCCTAATTGTATTTAATTGGAGTTCCAAACAGGCCCGTAACTGTGGGGGTGGGGGGGGGGGGGGGGGGGGGGGCGGACGTAAATATGAAAAAGGTCCTTTTTTGTGTACCAATGTACCTTTTTTTGTGTACTAATGTCCTTTTTTGTGAAAACGCCCTACCCCCGTTTTCGGAAAACGCCCCCTTCCCCAATCCTGCTTACGGGCCTGGTTCCAAACCGCCCGCCTCCCTTGTTGTAAATCGGCAAAGGGTCACCAAGCCTATATTGAGCATGATAGTCTTAAGTATGAATAACATGTAAGATATTTTATCTTACCTGAAGAGCTCCGAATCTGTCGCTTCTGGATCGGGGGCTTAAACTTCAAGTTATGGTGAATTGGAGCCTCCCCAAAATCGACAGTTTCCCAGAGATGGTCTGCATCTGACTCTTCGGGTCCACTGACATCATTCAAAACTGAAGCACCAGGCAAATTTTCGACTTTGCAGCTCCTGGTATCAAAAATATAATATTAGGATGAAATTATAATCTAAATACTCTATGGCGTGTCCAAGCTGACTTAACTTACTTGACTTAGATCGGGTGATTTCCGGAGCCACAATGTTTCTCCTAATCGTCCTTTCCAACATGTCTTTGATTTTTTTCTACGGATAGCAATACTACGTTGGGCCAAAGTTGGTCCAAGAACGTTTAGCCAACGTCAAAATATGAAGTTAGGCCAACGAAATTTTGTCCGGCAAGCCAACGTTGGCACAACGTCAGTTGTTTGACGTTTGCCAACAAAAGCACTTACGTTGGGCCAACGTCAAAATATGACGTTAGGCCAACGTAATTTTGTCCGGCAAGCCAACGTTGGCACAACGCCAGTTGTTTGACGTTGGCGCAAAGTTGGCCCAACATTGGCCCAACGTTCCCAGATAGCAAGACTACTTTGGGCCAACGTATGACTTACTTGGGCCAACGTAATTTTGTCCGGCAAGCCAACGTTGGCACAACGTTAGTTGGTTGACGCTGGCACAACGTTGGCAAAACGTTGGCCCAATCGTTACACACCACACACACCGACCGGTATAGATTATCGGGTGACTGCATAGGGAGAGTGTTGGTAGATAATTGACCTGATTATGTGTTTCTAGAACTTCGATTCGAGAACTAAAAAACAAGGGAATTCTGGGCGATGCAGCAGAGCTTTAACATACATCACTTCCTCTCGGTAGTGAACCGGTAACTTTTAATGGGAATTCTGGGCGATGCAGCAGAGCTACATACATCAATTCCTCTCGATAGTGAACCGGTAACTTCTATTAACATGCTATTAAACTATAAGTTAAACCATTTGGAACGGTTTAACTAATATTTCGCTCTGCATCGCATTGAGCACTCTGCAAGAAGATTGCTTCTTTACAAGTGTTATTAAACTATATAAAATATCTTACATCTCTTATCATTGGTGTTTTTTAACGTGGTTGGGCCAGCGTTGGCGTGCCGACCGTCGTCTACCGACCAATTGCCAACGTCATTTTGACGTTGATTTGCCAACCAATTACCGACATAAAATCCTCTTAAGGCATATTATGTGATATTTTCCAAGTAGCGCCCTCTATCATTGATTTTTACTATGAAAGCAGATTTTCTTGCGATATGCATTTTTGATCATAAATCATAAAGATCGTCTAAGTGACGGATCGATACGAATCCTAATTACTTCAAAATCATGGTTTGAAAAATAGATTGTACCGAGCGGTAGGCCTACAATCTATTTTTGAAATTTTACTCTAAATTCACTCTTTAAACCATGATTTTGAGGTTATTAGGAATCGTATCGCTCTATAACTTGGAATATATTTATGATTTATGATCAGAAAAGTAAATCTGCAAGAAAATCTCCTTCCAATATTTTTCGAGGATTGAGGGCTCCCATGGAAAAGATCACATAATATACCTTTAAAACTCGACGTTGGCTTTCCGACCGCGACCTTGCCGACCATTGCTGACGTTGGCCCAACGTAGTCTTGCTATCTGGGACATTACATACGTACAGAGTTAATACTTGAGCTTTCAAATGTGTTCAAGCCTAAGGAATATATTAATGGCGCTGGCATTCGCAAAAATGGGCGAACGAGCAACAACATCGAACTTGATTCTGCTCACGGATTCTGCTCTCCCAAATCAGTTTCATTTAAAAATAATATCTTATATCGGTTCTTCTAAAATGATAACGATGATAATTGACCTTTTTGAGTATGCTCACTTTTTGTGGAGAAGCGACATTTCGATTAGATAGGCTACACCTGTCGGAGCCAATTGCCAAAGTGACCTTTGTTATAGGCTACTAAAAATAAACACCGTTTAGGCAAATAACACGTCGATTCGAAACTTTCTTTTTCTGCACTTTCTTTTGAGAGAGTATTTAACTGTTTATATGGATATTATTAGGAACTAATAGTAATAATGAAGGGCTCAATTTTGGTTTGATCTCTTACCTCGTATTCAGTTCCTGTTCGTCGATGACTGGTAGTGTTTGCTCATTGTCGGATGCTTCAGTTTTGAATGATTCCCGCTCTGCTGGCCCCAAATTCGCGTGTTTACCCGTTACACACCCCATTGATGTACCATACTAGCGAATTGCTGGCATTGGTGATTTGGGGCCTATCATAGGCCGGTTGTTTTACTTCTTGACTAGACCTACATTTTACATGTCCTATATTTTAATGTTTTATCTTGAAGCAAATTTCCTATCCATTCAGACAGTGGCCTGCCCGCCCAGAGTTGCCACTTATAACAGTCCCAAGACTGCACACAATGGTAGTCATGGCTACCAAGGCGCGTGACTAGACTGCAAGGATTACCGCGCCATGACTATAAACGCGCGTGTACATTTTTTAGCGCGAGCGTCGAGTGCGATTGTAGAGGCGAAACGGCATAAACCCCAGAAATTACAGGGAGCACTTGTTTTATTCGGTTTGGAGATGAATGCATTATAATGATATTCTGAAAAAGGCTATCAAAACGATCAGAATATATTATTTTTATTATAAGTTATAGCTCTCTATGACAAAAAGGTACATTATTCTGATGCGTACGTAAACTAAAATGTGCCATCTTATAGATAGCACTCCATACTAAAAATACAGCATTACACATATCAGTTCTCCTACATGCTAGCATTTACAACAATCGACACATAACAAACAGTATATTATAGGCATAATGGATATAATTCTAAAGTTAAAAGTCAAAAACATACCGTTTAAGTAATTAATAATCATGGCATTTTTTTAATTTTAACTTCAAATTATTTATATACCATGTTTACTGTGATTTCCACGCACCTTCTCTTTTATCACTTGTTTATGTATTCATGGTATGGATTGGAGTACGTTTTCAGGCTGAAGAAGGATTTTTATTTGAGGTGCAGATTTGCAGAGGCTGGATGACATTTTTTAATTAACTACTCAGTCACTGCTGATACCAAAAAGGTCCGCACAATGACGTCTAGTAGTCGTCTGCAAATCTGCGCCTCAAACATTCTTGCTTCAACATAATCTGTTTTGGTGGTTTAAAAGTGGTTCCAATATCACTGGTAATCAGATGCTGGTTACATATTTTTCAAACTCCCGAATTTAACCTGAATAACTCACATAAATAACAATGACTCACAAGTTTGTAGTAAAAGTAGCTAAAATTACAGCTATTAGAGTGCAATTAATAATCGATTTTAGATTTTGTCGTTAAACAAACTATATTATTACATTTTCTTTTTTAAACAAGTAACAGATACTGTTATTGTCGCATTGAACAAAAATAGGTTAGAAACATAAGTATCAAATTCAATGGGCATTAATATTTGGAGGGATCAAACTCCCTTGTTAAGACAACATGGAATGGAAATAGACTCAAGACAACCCTTTATTTAGACATTTCTATAAATTCACTTTTATTTGAGGACTCTTACACTCATGAATTGATGTTTGATCTTACGTCATTCTTTTCAAATTTCCGATGTTGTCACAATCAAAAACGGCGAAAATGAATTTGATTTGACTAGAGCTATTGTGGGACTCATAGGAATTTTACGGTGGCCCTGAAGGGTCATGACGAGTTAACCAGATGATGACATGACGAGATAAATGACGAGATAATTGCGAGATAATTTACAGATGACGTGATAATTGACGAGATAATTGCGAGATAATTTACAGATGACGTGATAATTGACGAGATGACGAGATAAATTACAGATGACGTGATAATTGACTACATAATTGCGAGATAATTTACAGATGACGTGATAATTGACTACATAATTGCGAGATAATTTACAGATGACGTGATAATTGACTACATAATTGCGAGATAATTTACAGATGACGTGATAATTGTCGAGGTGACGAGATAATTTACAGATGACGTGATAATTGACTACATAATTGCGAGATAATTTACAGATGACGTGATAATTGACTACATAATTGCGAGATAATTTACAGATGACGTGATAATTGTCGAGATGACGAGATCATTTACAGATGACGTGATAATTGACTACATAATTGCGAGATAATTTACAGATGACGTGATAATTGACGAGATAATTGCGAGATAATTTACAGATGACGTGATAATTGACTACATAATTGCGAGATAATTTACAGATGACGTGATAATTGACGAGATAATTGCGAGATAATTTACAGATGACGTGATAATTGACGAGATAATTGCGAGATAATTTACAGATGACGTGATAATTGACGAGATGACGAGATAAATTACAGATGACGTGATAATTGACGAGATAATTGCGAGATAATTTACAGATGACGTGATAACTGACGAGATAATTGCGAGATAATTTACAGATGACGTGATAATTGACGAGATAATTTACAGATGACGTGATAATTTACAGATGACGTGATAGTTGACGAGATAATTGCGAGATAATTTACAGATGACGTGATAACTGACAAGATAATTGCGAGATAATTTACAGATGACGTGATAATTGACGAGATAATTGCGAGATAATTTACAGATGACGTGATAATTGACGAGATGACGAGATAATTTACAGATGACGTGATAGTTGACGAGATAATTGCGAGATAATTTACAGATGACGTGATAACTGACGAGATAATTGCGAGATAATTTACAGATGACGTGATAATTGACGAGATAATTGCGAGATAATTTACAGATGACGTGATAATTGACGAGATGACGAGATAATTTACAGATGACGTGATAATTGACTACATAATTGCGAGATAATTTACAGATGACGTGATAATTGACTACATAATTGCGAGATAATTTACAGATGACGTGATAATTGTCGAGATGACAAGATAATTTACAGATGACGTGATAATTGACTACATAATTGCGAGATAATTTACAGATGACGTGATAATTGACTACATAATTGCGAGATAATTTACAGATGACGTGATAATTGACGAGATAATTGCGAGATAATTTACAGATGACGTGATAATTGACGAGATGACGAGATAATTTACAGATGACGTGATAGTTGACGAGATAATTGCGAGATAATTTACAGATGACGTGATAACTGACGAGATAATTGCGAGATAATTTACAGATGCATGATAATTGACGAGATAATTGCGAGATAATTTACAGATGACGTGATAATTGACGAGATGACGAGATAATTTACAGATGACGTGATAATTGACTACATAATTGCGAGATAATTTACAGATGACGTGATAATTGACTACATAATTGCGAGATAATTTACAGATGACGTGATAATTGACTACATAATTGCGAGATAATTTACAGATGACGTGATAATTGACGAGATAATTGCGAGATAATTTACAGATGACGTGATAATTGACGAGATGACGAGATAATTTACAGATGACGTGATAGTTGACGAGATAATTGCGAGATAATTTACAGATGACGAGATGACGAGATGACGAGATGACGAGATAATTTACAGATGACGTGATAATTGACTACATAATTGCGAGATAATTTACAGATAATAGTTTTGCCAATACCACGATTTCGTCGCCCAACTGGGCTACTTTTGATTTTGACTAGTGTGCCGCGTGTTGAAAAGCTGTGGTGTGGTTTGCTAAAAATTGGGCTACCTTCAACTCGGAGTTATTTCGGGCGGTTCCTAACAGAGTAAATTGCTTCCTTCATTCGATGCCAAGTCTATCAGAATAAGTTGCTATCTATGCTATCTTCAGTAGATAGCAAGTAATCACAGTGAGTTGCTTTATTCAGTTGATAGCAAGTATATCAGAGTAAGTTGCTATCTACAGTAGATAAGATAGCAAGTCTATCAGATTAAGTTGCTATCTTCAGTAGATAGCAAGTTTATCAGAGTAAATTGCTTTCTTCAGTAGATAGCAAGAGTATCAGAGTAAATTGCTATCTTCAGTAGATAGCAAGTATTTTATATCAGAATAAGTTGCTATCTATGCTATCTTCAGTAGATAGCAAGTATATCAGAGTAAGTTGCTATCTTCAGTAGATAGCAAATATATCAGAGTAAATTGCTATCTTCAGTGATATAGCAACTTACTCTGATAGACTTGCTATCACTGAAGATAACAATTTACTTTGATAGATTTGCTATCTACTGAAGATAGCAACTTACTCTATTAGATAGCAATGGTTAATTAAACCTGAGACTAATTAGTCTCAGATTAAACATGGTGATGGCGAAATATTGAAATACTTTTAAAGCAATATTGGTAGGCTTCGGTATACTATAATAAACCTGCTTTTATCAGGATGTTCACAATTTTATCGAAATGTCTTTGATAAACATTTGAAATTGACCTTGAAGTATTAATTCATAGGAATGATAAACAACATTCTTTATTATTCGAAGAATCGAATATCATTCCAATTCTGTAAAGATTTTACGGAATAAAACTGTAATATCTTTCTTTACGATAATTTGATTAAATCTCAGTTCCCGCCCGACATAGTTTTTGCCGCGTGGCGCCTATTCTTTAAATTTATCTAATTTATTGAATAAATGTTTTCTGTTGTTAGATGCTTCATGTTTTATACTTTCCCGTTTGAATTTCTAAATTTAAGCAGACCACAATTGGTATTTTAAATATAGCTATTTTATTTAGTCCGAAAGCAGGTACACTTGATACCCTCCAACTTGTTGTAGTGCAATATGATGAGTTTCAGGCGCGCTAAATTGTCTTAGAATATGTTAACGTAAATGTTTGAATTTAACACTTACCACGTGGCTATTACTATAGTTTTACCTTTTACAAAACATTTTTCAAAAATATTTCCCAATTATTCAAAGTCTTATCTCAAAAATTACAGAACCAATACTACTAGGCATGTTAAATTATAGCATTTACTAATCTCATAAGGTGACTATTGGGTCAAATATAATTTGCCAACACTTGGGGGATGTCAATGTTATTACATTTTCGTCGTACATTATAGTCGTGCGAAGATCTTTAACATGCCGAAAATAGTAATTATTTCGTAAATTTTTTGAACTTTGACCTCTAATTTTACACAGACGATGACATGTATACAATTTTGTTTTGTATCCTAAACTCAACTATGTGTCTAATACATTCTCCAAATCTGAAGACAATTGGTTGTATATTACGCCGTCCATGGCAATATGGTCTGGCAAAGTTTCAGACGACAACAAATAACCAACCTAAAGCCGTTTAACACTTTCCACGCGGCAAGCATCTGTAGACGACATTCCAAAACTTTACAAAATGTTTCAAAAATGTTGAATTAAATTACCATTTTTGCATCACGAAGAGAAATGCATGGAAATAAGTACAAACATGCCTGGTATTGGTTCTGTAATCCTTGAGATAGACGTGGAAAGTTGGGAAAGGTTTCTGAAAAATCTGTTTTATACAATATAAAACCAATAGCCGCGTGGAAAATGTTAATATTATGTCAAATTTAAAATTCACAGTATTACCTTTGTTAATACAAGTCTATTTATGGTTTATAGGCGTGCAGAGTTCATCCGGGAGTTCATCAACTTGCCACAACATGGTAATTATTTAGTAAAAAATACAGCTTTAAACATTATAAGTTAATTTATTCATTTGATTTACCTTTCGAACATACATCTTGCAAGCAATGATGAACAATAAATTATTAAAACTAATGTAACATTGACAATTTGGAGAAAATTATTATATTATGAAGAATTATTATAGAAACAAGTGGGGAACTATTCTGCTAATTAATAAAACAGTAATTACCGTCCCTACATACAATCATGTACATGCCTATTCCTACACACGACATGCACGAGACAAGTTTAATTGGACTGGGAGACAGTAATCGATAGCGTTTTGCCAGTTAGGGGGTTTATGACCTCCCCACAACAATAGCTAGTGTCTGACGCGTTATATGTTTCGACGCCACGCCTTACTCTGTTAGGAACAGCCCGGACTCCGAGTTGAAAGTAGCCCAATTTTTAGCCAAAGCACACCTTTTCAACACGCGGCACACAAGTCAAATTCAGAGGGAGCCCAATTATTGGGCGACGAAATAGCGGTATTGGCAAAACTGTTATCTCGTCATCTCGTCATCTCGTCATCTCGTCATCTCGTCATCTCGTCATCTCGTCATCTGTAAATTATCTTGTCATCTCGACAATTATCACGTCATCTGTAAATTATCTCGCAATTATGTAGTCAATTATCACGTCATCTGTAAATTATCTCACAATTATCTCGTCAATTATCACGTCATCTGTAAATTATCTCGTCATCTCGTCATCTCGTCATCTCGTCATCTCGTCATCTGTAAATTATCTCGCAATTATCTCGTAAATTATCACGTCATCTGTAAATTATCTCGTCATCTCGTCAATTATCACGTCATCTGTAAATTATCTCGCAATTATCTCGTCAATTATCACGTCATCTGTAAATTATCTCGTCATCTCGTCATCTCGTCATCTCGTCATCTCGTCATCTCGTCATCTCGTCATCTGTAAATTATCTCGCAATTATCTCGTCAATTATCACGTCATATGTAAATTATCTCGTCATCTCGTCAATTATCACGTCATCTGTAAATTATCTCGCAATTATCTCGTCAATTATCACGTCATCTGTAAATCATCTCGTCATCTCGTCATCTCGTCATCTCGTCATCTCGTCATCTCGTCATCTGTAAATTATCTCGCAATTATCTCGTCAATTATCACGTCATCTGTAAATTATCTCGTCATCTCGTCAATTATCACGTCATCTGTAAATTATCTCGCAATTATGTAGTCAATTATCACGTCATCTGTAAATTATCTCGCAATTATGTAGTCAATTATCACGTCATCTGTAAATTATCTCGCAATTATGTAGTCAATTATCACGTCATCTGTAAATTATCTCGTCATCTCGACAATTATCACGTCATCTGTAAATTATCTCGCAATTATCTAGTCAATTATCACGTCATCTGTAAATTATCTCGCAATTATCTCGTCAATTATCACGTCATCTGTAAATTATCTCGTCATCTCGACAATTATCACGTCATCTGTAAATTATCTCGCAATTATGTAGTCAATTATCACGTCATCTGTAAATTATCTCGCAATTATGTAGTCAATTATCACGTCATCTGTAAATTATCTCGCAATTATGTAGTCAATTATCACGTCATCTGTAAATTATCTCATCATCTCGACAATTATCACGTCATCTGTAAATTATCTCGCAATTATGTAGTCAATTATCACGTCATCTGTAAATTATCTCGCAATTATGTAGTCAATTATCACGTCATCTGTAAATTATCTCGCAATTATGTAGTCAATTATCACGTCATCTGTAAATTATCTCGTCATCTCGTCAATTATCACGTCATCTGTAAATTATCTCGCAATTATCTCGTCAATTATCACGTCATCTGTAAATTATCTCGCAATTATGTAGTCAATTATCACGTCATCTGTAAATTATCTCGTCATCTCGACAATTATCACGTCATCTGTAAACTATCTCGCAATTATCTCGTCAATTATCACGTCATCTGTAAATTATCTCGCAATTATGTAGTCAATTATCACGTCATCTGTAAATTATCTCGTCATCTCGACAATTATCACGTCATCTGTAAATTATCTTGCAATTATGTAGTCAATTATCACGTCATCTGTAAATTATCTCGCAATTATGTAGTCAATTATCACGTCATCTGTAAATTATCTCGTCATCTCGTCAATTATCACGTCATCTGTAAATTATCTCGCAATTATGTAGTCAATTATCACGTCATCTGTAAATTATCTCGCAATTATGTAGTCAATTATCACGTCATCTGTAAATTATCTCGCAATTATGTAGTCAATTATCACGTCATCTGTAAATTATCTCGTCATCTCGTCAATTATCACGTCATCTGTAAATTATCTCGCAATTATCTCGTCAATTATCACGTCATCTGTAAATTATCTCGCAATTATCTCGTCAGTTATCACGTCATCTGTAAATTATCTCGCAATTATCTCGTCAACTATCACGTCATCTGTAAATTATCTCGTCATCTCGTCAATTATCACGTCATCTGTAAATTATCTCGCAATTATCTCGTCAATTATCACGTCATCTGTAAATTATCTCGCAATTATCTCGTCAATTATCACGTCATCTGTAATTTATCTCGTCATCTCGTCAATTATCACGTCATCTGTAAATTATCTCGCAATTATCTCGTCAATTATCACGTCATCTGTAAATTATCTCGCAATTATCTCGTCATTTATCTCGTCATGTCATCATCTGGTTAACTCGTCATGACCCTTCAGGGCCACCGTAGAATTTAGTAGGTTTCTTTTTCTGATGCTGTTTCAAATGCTACGTCACAACGAAGGAAAAAGCTGCTACTAATTATATTTTCAACGGACTGGATTTTTAAAAATTCCCATGGCAAGGGGCCTCTGCCCCTTGCAACCCCCGCCCTTTGCCCAAAAACAATAACGTGGTTTTTCCTTCTTTCTATTTTGTAACTATGCGATAACATTACCAAGCAAAAAGTACAGGGTGCCCCAAAAGTTTCGAAACCATTTTAAAGATTTGTATCTCTCTTAAAATAAGTCGCAGTACCAATTGAAAATATATGTGGAAAGTGAACACTTGTAAACTCATTTCGGCACCAAACATGACTCCATTGTTTTAAAAGTTCTTATTTTTTGAACACATTCAAACTTACAACCACCAGCCCATGCCCTGAGCTGAGCGGGGCCCATGGGGTGATTGGCCAACTCCATATAGTCCGGGCCCCCCCCCCCCCCCCCAATATAAAACACAAGCTGAAAGGTTTGGTCACATATAACTCGCAATATCATAAAATTGTTCGATTTGCTGGAAGATGTCACTGTATCACTTGCATCGTGTTCCATGTTCCACATTCCATCCATGTGGATTCTGTTCAAAAAAGGTTTTCATGTATTAAATGTTGTGCACAACATTAATTATGTTCATAATAAGGATAATATAAATCTGAAATTAAAAAGAACCGTTGTAGAGAACATTTTTGTTCTCTTCCCTACCGCTTTCCGTTTGTCGCATACTTCACTTTATTCAGCTCATATACTACGCTTTCATATGAAAGTGCAGTTTTACAATTCGGAAAACTTTCGTCTGTATTTTGGCACACAGATATAGCTGTTATTGTAAGTTTGGTACCAAAATAATTCTACAAGTCTTAACTTTATCCAAATGTATTTTTATTTTTGTACTGCGAATTATTTAACCGGGGTATAAAGTTTTGAAAAGGTTTCGAAACTTTTGGGACACCCTGTAATGGTGTGTTTTTCAGTGCTATTGATTGAAATGAGATTTAAAGCAAAATAATGCTTGTTTAATAGTAAAGAAACAACAGGCCAAAGACTCAGTCATTTGAACGGAAAATAGTTAAAAAATACAGTTAAAAAGCATGTCTATAGCGGACTAAATTCACAAAAATGCCCACGGCAAGGGGGCTCTGCCACCTTGCAACCGCCCCTTGCCCGAACAACTTAAGTTGGACTACTTTTTTTTTTTTTAATTGAAAAAGTGAATTACAAAATGTTTGAATTTTCTTTCTATATTTTTCACTATACATACCATAACATTACCAAACAAAAGTAGGTCCTACATGAATGTATCAAAATTATCATTTTTATTTTTTAGTCAACTAAAATTTAAAAATTACCCATTCAAATGGGCTCTGCCCCTTGCAACCCCCGCCGGGAGCAGGCGCGTACCGCGGCATATGAGCCAGGGGGGGGGGGGGCAAGTATATGTCGTCCCGACAGTGGCGTAAATTTTCGTAAAAGGTTGCCCCAAATTTTTTCTCAGTCAGTCACCTCGTGAATTTCACGTAAGTGGGGAGTGGGTAGGGTCACAAAATTTCGCACGGTCACAAAATTTCGCACGGTCACTAAATTTCGCACGGTCACAAAATTTCACAGTCAAAAAGCACAACAGTCAACAAATAATGCCCAATCCTCAGTGTTTTCGGCCTAGGCACTATTTTTTTCTTCTTTCTTATGCACTGCAAAAACACCGGTGTTAAAAATAACACCGTTCGGTGTTCTGAGAGGTCCACACCAATTAGTGTTATTTTAACACTATCTTGGTGTTACATTAACACTTACAGTGTTACATTAACACTTACAGTGTTATTTTTCACACTTGCAGTTGTTAAAATGACACTACATGGTGTTGCTATAACACCACAAATTTAACACCGGTACACCGGTGTTAATTTTTTTAGGTGTGGACCTCTCACAACACCAATGGTGTTATTTTTCAAACCGGTGTTTTTGCAGTGTGCGAATTTAGCGTCCCGGTATTGCGAATTTAGCGTCCCGGTATTTGGAGCCGGGGGGGGGGGGCAACTTGCCTCCCCTGCCCCCCGGTCGGTACGCCCCTGGCCGGGAGCCAGCCCATACTCGCGCTTCGTGCTCGCAATGTCAGTTTTGAATCCCTCTCTCCCCCTGGATCAGGGTGCCACGGCAGTGCATTCTGCAGCATGATGTAACTGCGAAGTTGTTTTTCATAACAAAAAAAACTTAGGAAATGTTTGAATCTTGGTTTCTACATTACAATTTTCTCGGTTTAACTTTCAAATGGATACCATGTTTAGCTCTCAGCACGACACAAAACATTTCAATAACTGGAATTGTTTCGTCAACAGATAGATGGAAATGTCGTAGAATCAACGCCATGATGATTTTTATCTCTTGCATCGCAAAGTTTTGTCCGATGCAGTTTCTGTGGATATATGAAATCAATGACAAAATATGAGATGGATAAGGATACAAGTCGTTAAATACTCCCAGGGGATGACACTTTTATGATACATAATAAGTATAGGCCTACCATTTAGATGCGTAAGATACTACTTTAGAAATGGAATTCAGTACGCCTACTGTCTATCCAATCGGTCTATAGTAACTTCATTCTTCTGTGCATCATTAGATCAAAGGTTTTATAGCCCGTAGAGGACAACATCGACAGATTATATATTTTTTGTATTAGACAATTAGGTACCTGCCGTAGTGACCCATCTTTTCTGCCTCCTTCGTTTTCAGATTGTTACAGTTATCATCATCCCAGACCCATTGTATTTAAAGAATTTTGCGTAAGAACGTGACCGTTGCATGGAATATGTTGTAAACCTCGTATCAACGAGACTCACCTTGGTCCTGCCGAAAAAGGAACAAATGCGAACGGAGATTGACCGCGCATATTGTCCGTTTCAAATCGTTCTGGTT
>CM069442.1:58526104-58611678 GCA_035610835.1 Ophiura sarsii
CATGTACTGACCAAGCAATTGTATGAACGCCTCAAGTTTAATCCCATGTACTGACCAAGCAATTGTATGAACGCCTCAAGTTTAATCCATGTACTGACCAAGCAATTGTATGAACGCCTCAAGTTAATCCCATGTACTGACCAACAATTGTATGAACGCCTCAAGTTTAATCCCATGTACTGACCAAGCAATTGTATGAACGCTCAAGTTTAATCCCATGTACTGACCAACCAATTGTATGAACGCCTCACGTTTAAACTCATGTACTGACCAAGCAATTGTATGAACGCCTCAAGTTTAATCCCACGTACTGACCAAGCAATTGTATGAACGCCTCAAGTTTAATCCCAAGTACTGAACAAGCAATTGTATGAACGCCTCAAGTTTAATCCCACGTACTGACCAAGCAATTGTATGAACGCCTCAAGTTTAATCCCAAGTACAGAACAAGCAATTGTATGAACGCCTCAAGTTTAATCCCAAGTACTGAACAAGCAATTGTATGAACGCCTCAAGTTTAATCCCAAGTACTGAACAAGCAATTGTACGAACGCCTCAAGTTTAATCCTAAGTACTGACCAAGCTATTGTATCCGTCTCTTTGTCTTTGAGCAATTCATCAATTTCTTCTCGACATTTCTGTTGACAATCTGGGTTTCTTGCCAAGTTGTACAACATGAATGCAATAGCAGTTGCTGTGGTATCGTGACCTTCAAACATGAAGGTATCCGCCTCATCTTGGATTTCTGAGTCAGATAGACCATTTCCTTCGTCGTCCTGTGATTGAACACAATATCAATTATTATTAATATCTTCTCGCAGCAGAACTTGGAGAACGACAGACAATATATTGTGTCGATAGAGTTACAGATGAGGTGCTAAACCTATATATAAATGCGTATGTCATCAATAAATCACACAGTTAGTCTTTTCACTACCATTTAGTGGCATATTTATTTCGAATAATCAACATTCAGCATTGTTCGGGAAGCCTCCATTATCTTAAAATACCACCGCTGAAGCCTACTGCATGAATACACCTTGCTCATATTTCTGTTTTACCCATCCATTCAACTGCATTCTCAGTTAACATAAATTCTATACATGTAACCCAAAATAACAATTGTATTAACGGGATACCGTGTTTTGAAGGTGACATATCGATAGTCTGACGGTTCGACAGTCCGACGGTTCTATATAGTCCGAACAAAAATAATGTTCTATAGTACGAAGGTTCTATAGTCCGAAAATGAAAAACAGTCCGAATACTATGATCATGTTCTATAATCCGATTATTGAAAAAGGTTCGGTAATCCGAATACTTCAAAAGGTTCTTTAGTCCGCCTGAACTAAGGTTCTTTAATCCGAATTTAATAAAAAGGGTTCTTTAGTCCGAATCTTTAAACGGGTCCGATAATCCGAATGTTATACCCTGTTCTTTAGTCCGAATGGGTAAAAAGGTCCTCTAATTCGACAAATTATTTTGAATTTTAATTCACTTAATATAGGTTTTCCCAGTTAGTTTAACACTTTTTTCATTATATTTCATATCTCGTTAAGTTAGAATTCGTCCCCAAAATCTGACTTACGCATTTTGTTAGATAAATTTCGTCAATGAGCATTATATTTCAAAGTATGACCATTTCATTTAATTCATTGGTCATTTCTTTTCGTCAAGGAAGGATTGAATTCGTATCACCTGATGGGTAGCGGGTCTATGCACATATATAATTCGTCTTTGTTCATTATTTTAATACTTTAATCACATATATTCGTCCTACATATTATTGCAGGTTAGATTTGAACCACCGACATGTGTTCTTTTGCCTTGTTGATTCAAATCGCGAAATATTCATGAATCATATGAAATAAAAGAAAAAAAGAACGAACAAGAAAGAAAGAAAGAAAGAAAAAATATATATATATATATAAAACGTATAGGCCTATATCTGGATTTTACATGCTTCTAGGCAGGACGTTCCACATGGGACGAAATGAAGTGAACTGAATATGAAACTATTTGATCAAAGACGAAATAAATGTATACAATAGTAGGTTACCGCTGTATCAGACGAAATGGAAGTGTGTTAGGACGAAATAAAATGAACATTAAATGAAATTCATTGCGCAAAATATGAATATACTTGACCAAAGACGAAATTTACTTTAACAAATGCAACCTTCAAAATTTTGGGACGAATTCAAACTTAACGAGATATGAAATATAATGAAAAAAGTGTTAAACTAACTCGACCTTCACAGCGCATTTTAAGACAGCATTTTAACGATACAACATTTGTAAAACGTTTAATATATATAGGTTTTCCCAGTTAGTTTAACACTTTTTTCATTATATTTCATATCTCGTTAAGTTTGAATTCGTCCCAAAATTTTGAAGGTTGCATTTGTTAAAGTAAATTTCGTCTTTGGTCAAGTATATTCATATTTTGCGCAATGAATTTCATTTAATGTTCATTTTATTTCGTCCTAACACACTTCCATTTCGTCTGATACAGCGGTAACCTACTATTGTATACATTTATTTCGTCTTTGATCAAATAGTTTCATATTCAGTTCACTTTATTTCGTCCCATGTGGAACGTCCTGCCTAGAAGCATGTAAAATCCAGATATAGGCCTATACGTTTTATATATATATATATATTTTCTTTCTTTCTTTCTTTATTGTTCGTTCTTTTTTTCTTTTATTTCATATGATTCATGAATATTTCGCGATTTGAATCAACAAGGCAAAAGAACACATGTCGGTGGTTCAAATCTAACCTGCAATAATATGTAGGACGAATATATGTGATTAAAGTATTAAAACTAATGAACAAAGACGAATTATATTTGTGCATAGACCCGCTATCCATCAGGTGATACGAATTCAATCCTTCCTTGACGAAAAGAAATGACCAATGAATTAAATGAAATGGTCATACTTTGAAATATAATGCTCATTGACGAAATTTATCTAACAAAATGCGTAAGTCAGATTTTGGGGACGAATTCTAACTTAACGAGATATGAAATATAATGAAAAAAGTGTTAAACTAACTGGGAAAACCTATACTAATTTACCTTTGCACTCAATAAAATGTCAACAAAATCGATGTATTTTCTATCCGTCTGCCCACTGTTTGTGCGAAGCGCTCCTCTTCTTTGTCTAATGACATCAGTGGAATAATTGTGTACTGTGCGACAGGCGCGTCGCCACCTCCAGCCACTCGGGGTAAGGTGGTAAATGAAGTCCAAGTGATACAAAATATTCAGCACTCTTTCAGTAACTAAAGCTGTCAATGTTGTTACACCCTGTAGATAAGGGTTGGAAGATCTAAAATGATAATAATTAAATAAACAGGTAAACGTAGAACTTTGATCGTATGACAACAAAGGCCTTGAAATAATTAGCTTGATTGTGAATGAAAACTTTTAATCTGTCCGCGAAAATGACTTTTTAACTAGAGGTCTGTCAACCATTGGTCTGGAACAATATATTTAGGGGAAAAGAGTGTCTTGCAAAATCGATCGACGACGTCGAAGTAGAAACCCTCCTTCATTTTTGTTCAACTATCTCAGCTCAGTATTTGCCCAAATAAAGTGAAAATCTGAGGTTTAGTGTTAAAAACAGATTTAATTTTGAGCGATGCCAGCTTTACGTTGCAGTTCACACGACGTTTCGAAGTGCTATTTTCTTCTAAGCAGGTAGTTACCATTCGGAATTAAATTGTACCGCCGGTTCTGGTATTCAATCATTTTGTGAAGGTGAATTTGCTACCCCAGCGCAACTACGATATGTTTAACATATGAATTACCTTTTTGTCTGACAGTGGCTCTCAATACTAAATATGCACTGCAGAAGACTATCCAAAGTGAACATAGAGGATTCCTTAAATACTTCAATAGACGTTTCTTGCCCGTTACAGAGTTCTTTCCATTTGTTCTGTAAAATATAAACATGGAGGCTTATACCTGTATGATGAAGGATGAAGAAGATACAAGCACCATTTATGAAATTCAGAAAAACACCGTTTTTTAAAATATATAAAATTTTAAATATGTCTTATATAAAATAAGACAGTCCCGGGGCTGGGGAGTCCCGGGGCTGGGGAGTCCCGGGGCTGGACAGTCCCGGGGCTGGACAGTCCCGGGGCTGGACAGTCCCGGGGCTGGACAGTCCCGGGGCTGGACAGTCCCGGGGCTGGACAGTCCCGGGGCTGGACAGTCCCGGGGCTGGACAGTCCCGGGGCTGGACAGTCCCGGGGCTGGACAGTCCCGGGGCTGGACAGTCCCGGGGCTGGACAGTCCCGGGGCTGGACAGTCCCGGGGCTGGACAGTCCCGGGGCTGGACAGTCCCGGGGCTGGACAGTCCCGGGGCTGGACAGTCCCGGGGCTGGACAGTCCCGGGGCTGGACAGTCCCGGGGCTGGACAGTCCCGGGGCTGGACAGTCCCGGGGCTGGACAGTCCCGGGGCTGGACAGTCCCGGGGCTGGACAGTCCCGGGGCTGGACAGTCCCGGGGCTGGACAGTCCCGGGGCTGGACAGTCCCGGGGCTGGACAGTCCCGGGGCTGGACAGTCCCGGGGCTGGACAGTCCCGGGGCTGGACAGTCCCGGGGCTGGACAGTCCCGGGGCTGGACAGTCCCGGGGCTGGACAGTCCCGGGGCTGGACAGTCCCGGGGTTGAGTTTTAGAATGAATATAGTTTCCAAGGTGTTTTTTAAACACTATTATGGTTTATTCCGTGAAGGCGCTATTGTAGTCCACCCAGGGTTGGTCGACTTAGGGTTGATCAACCCCGGGTCGCTCTACCCCGGGTCGCTCTACCCCGGGTGGAAAGTCATGTGGGTAGTTCCATCGCTGCATACAAAACATGTCATCACAATTGGTTTCAAAAGTTAAGCCATACAGGATCTTTTAAGATTATATTACTTACGATAAGAACCATTGCCGATTTATTAAACACTTCGCAATAGGGTCTTAGCGTTTCAAAATGAAATGCTGGCGTGAGAAGTCGTCTGTTTCGATTCCATTTCTTTCCCGAACTTAGCAACAGCCCGTCACCTATCCAAGGACGAATAATGTTGTAGCTGTAGTCATCCTTGGGTTCTGTAATAATAAAGACACATTTCTAGAGATGAAGCCTTATTATATGTCCAAATAGGGTTTGAAATAGATTCCAATGTAAACTTGATTAGACGCAAAGAATGTGCTACCCTATAGCTGTATCACATACGAATTTTGCAGACCTTTATTTAGCCTATAAGTCAAATATATTTAACCTGAAACGCAACCAAATGTGAATCATAGTTATATCAAATTATTCAGGGAAATCACTTCTTCAATATTTTCATCGGAAAAAATCCTGATCTACATTCATGTGACCAGGAGAATGAAAGGGGTTACCATTTCTTGGGATAGGGTATTCGGCCTTGATGATCGTAAGCGGTATACCTACCAGCTGTTGACAATAATGTCTTGGCTGTTTCAGCATTGCCAACAATTAAGTAACATAAAAACGGACCGAGCCAGAATTGAGCAGCGTCGTTCATCTCATTGATGTACATTTCCATATTCGTCATCAGCGTTACTGGATCTTTTGCCTATCCAATTAAAAAAAGACAAATTTAAATCGACTAGATGCATTAATACCTGCACTTCCGATAAGCATAAGAGAGGAAACCATACCAGTGGTCACTTCTTAATATTGGCAACCTCAGCTTGGGTGGCATGGCTACTACAGAGGCATCAGTCGAAGTTCGATTGTTGCTAAAACTTCAATAGATAGATACTGAATATAGGATCAAACCTGGACAAACCCCTCCGAACCAATCAAAATTGATTTAGATTGGCAGAACAACAGATAGGTATCCTTGCACGATCGACGAAGGCTAATTGAGGGGGTAAAAAAGCAAACAACTTGCCTGTAATTATTACATTTATTGACTTCAGGAAAGCCTTTGATACAATCCACCGTGGCAAGATGCTGACAATTCCATTCCCAAACTCATAGCCGATGCTATTGGCATGATTGGTAAGATGTACGACACAACATCACCAGAGCCAAAGTAATTTCACCTAATAGCGAGACAGATTTATTTGAGATCTTTTAAGATCTAACTGGCGTTCATCAAGGAGACACCTTATCCCCGTACCTGTTCGTGATTGTTCTCGACTTTGCCTTACGAGTGGCCATTGAGGGAAGAGAAAAGGACCTTGTACAAACATTTGGAAGTCGACACTTCCAAGGACATTTAAGCTACGACTTTTTGCTGCTAATTTAAAATCTGTGCTCCGCTTGCTGAGAAAAATCTGCAATGTTCACTAGAAAAAATATAACAAACGTGGAACTATGTATGAAGATCTACCACGAATTAGCCTTAAAACTAAGGAGAACCAGATTTACTAGTCATTGTACCATGGAGTGAGGAACCAGCATCCAAGCTAGTCTAATGGATACCAAAACATGAGAGATAGAAACTTGGAAGACTGGTACTCACTATACATTGGCAACCTCAACATGCTCAAGGCAGACACCGGTATGGAGGCAACAGATTTCAAGAAAGCTATGCTATGAAGGACAGCTCTGGAAAGCCATTGTGGTTCGGGGACACCCGCCTTAAGCAAGTAAGCAAGATACGGTCGTTAATACATATACATTTTCTAATCACCTACATTTCTGTAATTTGTCCCCGCATTTGACCGTTTCACATCATGTCGCATATCGATGGAAAAGTGATATCATGATATCCCACCTCTTGATATTTAACTTAGCGGCTTCGATGTGTCCTTCTTCCTACTTTTATATGTTTGATCTTATTGAAAGTATGATATATTTGCTTTCTATAATAAGCTTCCGTTGTACCTACCAAATATAAATGACCAAGGAGCCAGTGCCGTTTACGACCCATAGCAAATGGCGCCAAATCTCGTTCATATTTCCATCTCATACGCAACATTTGAGCGATGGCAATACTCACTGCTATGGAAACGGCTATTACAGCAACACATGCTATATTGGTGACGTTCAGAAACGATGAGGACGAGATGGATACGGAAACCGGCATTTTCCGCTGGAATTTTGATGAAACAAGTATCGAGAAATCTGCTACATTCAATATACTTTAAAAGAAGAAGCATTTACTATACTTTTATTAAGTTTCTCTATTGCTGTATTATTGCGACCCGTTTCTGCACTCCATTATCTACTTAACCGTTATAAAGTTGTAAACATGAACTTTATTTCTAGATACGTGATCCAGGGGCACATTATTCAAAGGTTGAAAACAGTCCTTTTCTGAGCAATCGGAATGGATCCAACATGATTATTATTCTCTCGCGACCAACAGATACTCTAAACACGTATTTTAACAAATATTTCAGATGTGTGCTTCTCCTCCTATCGTGGCTGTTTTTTGATATAGACCCACTGAGCAATAATAGTGTTTAGGCATATATGCGTACGTGTCCCTTCATTACAGCAGCCCATTGTTTTTAGCGATCATAAATATACATCTTTGAATTTAAGTGGCCCCGGAGTACGTATATAAACATGTATATTGTCAACATGCCAATGGAAAAAGTCCATTGAGATCAACACACTTTTAGCACTAGAAACGTTTCCGATTAGGGTTGCAATGAACTGTCAGGCGCAGCAGAGACATTCAATAATTCCTTACAAAAGTTGGGTTTACACCAGATTTCAACTAAAATGAGCTCTAAAAGAAAATTATCCTATCTTTGTAAGGACGCTCATTACATTTTTCTAAATTAAAATGAACAATATCTGTACGCAGGTACATAGACTAGAGGTTTTCCATGTAATGCAGCCTTCCTGTTGGGAATACTAAACTGTTTTCAAGATTTCAGTAAAAAGATACACCTGTTTCATGATATTTATTTGATAGCACAATTCATGAACTCCAAACCATGCACCAACTCTACTGAATGTAGAATACACCACCGGGTGCGAATCCCTTTTGTTGTCCGTTGCGTCTGGCTACATGGTCACATGGATATACCTCTATACGCTCTACTAAGAGGACATTCAAATGGAATCGAATGTCACAGCAATTGGAATCGAATGTCACAGCTGCATCGAATGTCTTAACAAGAAAATCAAAATGAACAAGAAATGAAGCAAGATTAGAGAAACATTTCACACAGTCATGTCATCGTTCCAATCCCAAAAGGAATCTTAGCCTAGGAGGCAACTACCGAGGTATCAGCCTAAGTTCTATTGTTGCCAAAACGTACAACAGAATGATTCTGAACAGAATCAGACCAGAGCTAGATCAGCATCTGAGGACCAACCAAAACGGCTTCAGGGTCGGAAGGGCGACAGTGGGCCACATACGGGCACTGAGGAGACTTATAGAAGGAGTCAAGGCCAACAACCTAACAGCAGTAATCACCTACATTGATTTTAGAAAGGCCTTTAACACTATCCACCGTGGCAAAATGCTGAGAATTCTACAAGCTTATGGAATACCAAAACAGATCGTCGAAGCCAATCGGAAGAATGAATGAGAATACCATGGCTAAGGTGATCTTTCCTGATGGAGACACTGAACAGTTCGAAATCTTGGCTGGAGTTCTACAGGGAGACACACTCGCCCCATATAACAACAATACAAGCCACATTCCACATAATGAATAGCCAGCCATTCAATAATGCAAAATGAGTAACATGCAGAAGTGAATGTAAGCCCTTTTGCAAAACAGCTCTTCATATGTCGGACGAAAACGTCTCAACTCTCAGCTGGAGCTGTATATCCAATATAATATACAATTTAATCTAAAATGTAATAGAAAGGTTTCCCTGCGTTGTCATTAGTTGTATTATAATATTCAGGTCAATTATTACTCGTCATGGGCGCACCATAAAAACGCTGCAAGAACGTATATGTAGTCATATATATGGGGTCGAACATTTAGGTTCGGAGAGTGGCGTCGCAAAATGGCCTGTCCTGTGTCCCACCATTTTCAATGTATGTCATAAATTTTTTATAAACGCACTCATCTCGAAAGTTGTTAAACTTATTCCGCCGTAAGTCCGACAGATATTTCACAGTTCATCAACGTTATCTCATTAGGCGGGTGTACTGTTATCAGTGTTACCATAATCCAAAGATCAAAATACAACAAATTTAATACAGTGAATATATATCCATTAATTCACTTCGATGATTTTTAAAGCTGGCATATATATTCCTGTTTACACTCGCTTTTACACCATGGGAAATACCAATTTCAAATTCATATATGAAGATGTAGATGCCTTCGCACAGACACTGCGAGTATGTGGTATCTCCATAGCACTAATGGTAGTGACGATATCTGTAATCTGTCTTTGGAGATTATTTCAAACAAGATGGAAGGCTGAGAAGGAGTTGGCTTCGTTTGTACTTGCTAAGCCTCGACATTGGCTTCTTGGTCACATGTACCTGGTGAGCTTATAAGATATTCGTTCTAGCGTCTTTCTTGCGGTGTTTGTAAAACACGTACTCGCGTACACGCGTACGTACGTACGTACGATTGTTTTTACAAACACCTTAGGTCTACTTGATGAGTCTTATGAATCAGTAGCGTAACTACATGTAGGGTATTTATGTCAGCTAAAATGCTCTTAATATTACAAATCTATTTTATTTATTTGTGTTTTCTTTTTAACATGGAGGCAAAAGACTTTAAAAATATCCTACCGCAGATAAGTAAGGTCATGACCGAATGCAATGATATTGGACAAGTGTGGTTTGGTCCTTTCCATTGTTATCTTGGAGCTGGAACACCGGAATCAGCTAAAGCTATTCTATCTTCTTCAGGTGAGTTTTAGTGAACTTTACTCAGGTAAGTTGTCACTACTACTATAGTGTTATGGAAACCGACCAGTTTGTTAGTATCTATGTTTGTCTTGTCTTGCATTTGTTGATTGTCTCTTGAGAGAAAAACGGGTCGGGTCAAATAAGGGGAAAGTCGGAAATCCTGCCGCAACGGATCAGGAATCGAACCGGGTCCCATGCGTTGCAGTCCGGCTTCTATGTAATTGAGCCAAGGAGTCAGTTTGTAAAATCTTATGATTTTCGACATTTTTATGATAGCCCGCCTGATCGCGCCACAGACTGGGGGAGCGCGCACTTTCAGCACCTATTATAGTTCAATCAGTTCCAAATGGACCCACGTCACATGAGGTTGAGCTCGCGTAAAGTACGCGAGCTCAACCTCATTTCAAAACGGTGCAATGGTCATCCGTGGTGCGCACTACGTCATCTCGACCTCACGGCTCTGATTGGTTGGTGCTCAAACGTGAGAACTGAAAAACTCGTGAGCTTTTTGACACACCATCACGCCCCACTGCGTCTGTGGTTACGGCGCAGCGGGACCACTGCGTTGGTGGATCCGACGCAGCGTGACGATCGTTAAAAAGGCTTCAGTTTAAATTTGACCAATCAGGTGCTTTGGTGTTGTTGGTTGGCAGTATTTTGTGAGTTCAAGCATGCGTGCGCAGCCTGATCGAAGTGCGCCCACGTATGTCGAACTATGGCCAAGAGATTATGTGCCGTAGGTCCATTGGCGAGAAATATTCGGTTTTTATCTATTCGCGCGCAAAAGTAATCCAAGCGTATAAGCGCGATGTTAGCATACGCAAGCGTCACGCATTCATTGACACTGCGACATTTCGCTCCATATTGCGCCATGCCAATGTTTTGCACGCGACGCTCTTCTGAATTCATTCGCTGCTGTAAACAGGTTTCGCCAATTTGGAACTATTGTTATAGTAGTGTAGTGTTTTGTAGGGAAGAGGAAGGTTATACACACAGAAAAAAAAACACGTAAGTTATGTAAAAAAAATACATAACGTTAGGTGCAATACGAACTCTCGAACAAATAGGTATATTCTACCGAATTTGTAATTATGTAAAATATACCTAGCAGTTAGGTAAGTAAAATACATAAATATTAGGTAAAATAATAACATAATTTTTTATGTAGTTCTTTTACCTCACCAGTTAGGTAAGTTAAATACATGATTATTAGGTATAATTTAAAAGTTAAATACATGATTATTAGGTATAATTTAAAAATTAAATACATGAATATTAGGTATAACTTAAAAGTTAAATACGTGATTATTAGGTGGGACACGTCCCCCTCGTCCCCCCCCCCCCCCCCCCCCCCCCCCAGGATCGACGCCCCTGACCATAGTACATTGATATGCTGAATGGCTGAATGCAGTGCCGCAATCACGCAATGAGTCCCGGGAGTGCAGTGCAGTATACATGCACGGATAGCGTAACCATAGAAGCTTCCCCAGGTCCGAGCCGTATTACATTACATCATACATGCATGTGCACTTCCTTACAAATAGCCAAATATAAATTGAATGCTTCAACAAAAGACTGGAGGCCCCAAGCCTTCATTAATTCTATCCACTTGGGCTTCAGCTCTTCTGCCTCCGCCATGTCCGCCATTTTGCTCAAGTGTGATCGATCTTGCGCGCAAAATTACATCGCAAAGTGGTATTTTTGAAAGATTTGTACATTATAAGAATGTAATTCGACACTTTTACCTTTTTAATATGTAAAAAAATACACAAACTATGTAACATTTCCGCTTTGCGTTTAATTGTGTATTTTTAATATCTACATGCCAACTGGTAAACTGGTTGGACAACAATTCTACCGAAGTTGTGTAGAAATCGTCGAAAATATACACAACATCGTTATACATATTATTTTTTTACATATCGAGGTCGCGATTTTTCTGTGTGTAGGGTTTAAAACTATTAATATGTTACTGTTATCTCAAAATGCATTTTTGATTTCTAATGATCTGTATGTTCTTATTTTGGTTTTTCTTCATTAGTTCCCAAGGATGACTTCAGTTATGGCTTGGTAAGACCCTGGATTGGTGACGGCTTACTGTTAAGCAGCGGTAAAAAGTGGGGGCGGAATAGAAAACTCCTTACTCCGGCATTCCATTTCGAAATTCTGAAACCATACGCTAAATTGTTTAATGAATCAACCAACATTCTAGTGGTAAGATTGTTATTCTACATATTATATATGCCTATCGATTGCAAACATATTTTGCAGAGCTGTATAGGTTTTAACGGATGACAGCCACTTTCCATATGCATATTATTGTAAGATGCCATCCGTGACGTAAAATATTATTACTGTCCGTAATTTTCAGTAGCCGTAATTAAGTTGCACAGTTTTCCCTTGATGAGTAATAAATGTGGATGTAAGATTATATAAGTAAGATTATATTTGTACTTTGGGCATGTGGTAAGTTGGGGCCATCATGACCCCTTGATTTCAAATTTCCTTTTTCCCATCGCCTCGAATACAATTGGAAACGCGCAACAGACGGAAGCACACCAACTTATTGGTTTGAGAAACAAATGAAGGGCAAACTGTATGAAGCACTGAAATCATTGATTGCAAATATTGATTTTGCCTACAATTTAAAACTATTTTCGGGTTATCCTCATTTGTATTTTAGGAGAAATGGAGGAAAATGAGTGCAGATAATGAGCAAATATCTATGGAAATGTTCAAGCAGATTAGTATGTTTACATTAGATAGTTTGTTGAAATGCATATTTTCCGTTAACACAAACTGTCAAACAGAAAGGTAGGCTTTAAGAGTTCGATTTTTTTTCCTTCAGAATCTTACGGAAGTTTGAAACTTTAATGACTTATTATTTGGGTATTAAAGAGAAACGTCACTTGTTTAATACATTTTAAATTTCTTACAAATGTGTACGCTCTCAGTATGTTGGTCTTTAGTGTGTCACGCATCACGATATTAAAGACATCGCTTTGAGTTGTAAGCAGCTTTAAAGTGAAACCGATAACGGAATGATAAACTGTCACGTATCTACGATTTAATATTGCTAGTTGTAGCTTAGCTGAAGTCACTTTGAAAATCACCTCAAATAATGACGTTAACCAAATATAATTCCTGGTCACATTGTTCATTGTGTTCTACCACGAAAACTATTTTTGTAAAATCTTATATGTGAGTGCATTTAATATGATCATTCTCTCAATTGATGTTAATTTGTAATTCATTTTCAGAATGCAGCATCCATACCTCAAAGGTGTATATAAGCTAACTAATCTGGTAGTAGAACGTGTATCTTTTCTACCCTATCACGTCGACCTTTTCTATAAACTGTCACCTAGTGGCTGGCGTTGGCAACGTTATTGTCGGATGGTGCACCAGTATTCTCGAGATGTCATTGAGCAACGTAAAAAAGCCATCGAAACAGGCCAATATCAGAGGGGCGCAAAAGATCGAAAATATGTCGATTTTGTTGATATCCTTCTCAATGCCAAGGTAAGGTTGATAACCGTTGATAATCAGTCATATCGGTTTGTTTACTATCTGTGTCTATAAAAGTTTACTGACCCGCAGGCTATATACAGAAGTTCATTGTTTTATTGATCATTTTGTGTTGCTGATTTGTGTTGATAAATATGTGACGATAAGATAATAGGATGGTAAATAGAATGCCTAACAGGAATACAGCGTGTCCCATTAAAAATGCAGTGTATTTTGGAGGAGCTGTAGTTTAACATTTGCACCACATATTGTAACCGTGTTTACACTTTTGGAAACCTTCGAATCTCTTCTTATCGTATATGGTCTAAACAATCAAGAAGGCATTGGTTTTCAAATTACGCATGCAAAGAGAAGTATGTCGTAACCCTGTCTAACCAATTTGACAGAAAATAACATGACTGCCGATATGTGGATCGCAGCATCTCAATATCGGTCCGCTGTGGTCCCTATGCTATGTTTGTTCAAGTAATAATATTTGAAATGTTTATTTAGACGTCGTGCATTCTTTATTCATATTTTCTTATTTCAAGATGAATATTGCACATTATGTAGAGAGCTCTAAAACAAACAAAAAGGACCTACATCTCTACACGATAGAGGTAACAAGTTTGTTACGCTAACCGATTGAGGTAAAACAATTTGAAAACCCATTCATTTTTTCAATAACATTGAAATTCAGATGTTAATAATTATGATACAAGAATGTTTGAGAAGAATGAGATGAGACTGTATGTGGTACCTATGATATTAAGATGTGACGCTGTGCAACAGCTTTTCCGTCAAATCGGTTGAACTGGTTTCGAAGTACTTTTCTTTGTTACACGTAATTAAACCAATTGTACAATCTTAATTATTGTTTCTTATGTAAATTGCGGGATTCCAAGGTTTCAAGAATGTATAAACATGATAGAAATCAATAGTGTGACGGTCAAACTAGGATCTCCTTCAAAATTCGTTGCAGGTTTGGATCATCGTCCCTAGAATTGAGATATTTAAATTATAATTGACCTTTAATGTATAGGACGAGGCTGGAAATGGGCTCACAAGCAGAGAAATTCAAGACGAGGTTGATACTTTCATGTTTGAAGGACACGACACGACGGCCAGTGCCATATCATGGATGCTGTATAATATGGCTTGTCATCCACAATATCAACAGAAATGTCGACAAGAAATTGATAAACTACTTGACAAAAAAGATAACGAAGAAATAGAATGGTAAGAATAGACATGCAAGCATGATTATAACATTCAACTCATGGGGTACCACTTGGCATGGTATTTCCATTGTCCATGCTCAAATAAAGAATTAGTCAGGAATTAGTAACGGTAACAGGAAAAGTTGTTCCACCGTCATACCTTTTCCAAGTTTCGGATGACTACAAACATGATAAAACAAGACTTGGTCATCTTGAAAAAGATTTATATTTATTATTAGGCCACGGTGTCGTTGGACATATCACCTCAATTTGTATAAAACCATGAACCATATCCCCAAAGGCCCAGGCTGCTTCTACAACTTTTGAATATTTATATGGTTCCTTTTAAAAGGGCGCTTAAACAATCCGAGTTGTTTACAGTGACAGATTTGATAATTCACTTTAACAATTTAATTTTACCGAAGATACGAAAGTTTAAAGAGGGAGCCCCAATTATAGGGTCAGTTCCTTAGAACAGAACTCCTTATACTCCTGTTTATTTGATCACAGACAGAAGAAAGTTTACGTGGAGAAATTCACACCATGGGCAATTCCCTATAAGGAACTGGCTGTCTAAAGCAGGACTTCCTCTTTAAGATGTCAACTTTATTTTCTTTACCAACAGGGATGACCTAAGTAAACTACCATATTTAACAATGTGTTTGAAGGAGAGTCTAAGACTTTACCCACCAGTGCCTTTCATCAATCGAACAGTAGATCGTCAAATAACCCTCGAAGATGGCCGAGTGATACCGCCAGGTAACGTTCTAATAATCTACCACTTTTTTGTATCACAAGCCGTCTCTTTATCAAAGTATATCAAAAACCGATTTTTAATCGCCCCATTGTACTTGGTGTGGTGTCTTAGTGCACTCAATTGAGAGGAATCTCCAATTGTACGGAATGTGACTAATGGCGGTGCTCTTTAGAAAAGTGTTTATCCTACTGATTAAACGGAATTTGTCAAAGGCAGTAGATCATAAAGTTACACATGCCTTATCGTTAATATCGTTGTACTAGTATATCTTACCTACACGTAGACTTGAAATCAGGTCCTTATTAATTGTCGTTTTCCCCTTGGTTGGGGTGTGGGTGGGGTAGGTGTCGCCTTGAACCAAGGCTAACCTACATGTAATACGGTATCTATTACGACTCCAATTTGTCCTACAAACATCAATTAGTTGGTGTTAAAGTTTGCACTTACCGTATTACGGCAATGCCCTGCTTTTGAAATAGCGTTCCTTATAATGGGCTATTTTATTGACATCTATAATACACCTCCTAAGACATAACCTTACATTTTTCAGGGGAGTGTATATTAGTCAAATAGAGTCACCAATGCAGGTAACCCCATTTGAAATTCACACTCCATGTGGGAAGATTAAAGTAATGTCTTCGATTAGGGGGGTGTATGGATTTCAAATGGAATAGCCCAATGCTCTCCGCCATATCGGTACCATCTCTTTCATGATACTTCTAAGATTTCCCATAACGGTAATATCTTGTTGTACATAGGTACAACTGTTAGCGTTCGTATATTCTATACACCTGCAGCATTGTCATAACTCTGGTGTTCCTATCTGCATGCTCCACACAATAACAGCAACCTAGTGTCCTACCCCAGGTACACCCGTTAGTGTTTTATGTTCTACACAATAACAGGAACATTATTATCCTACCTCTATTGTTCACATCTATGCTCTTTAGAGTTCCTATATTATGTTCTACACCATAACAGCAATAATATCTTACCTCTAGTGTTCCCATCAATACCGGCAATCTCTAATGTTCCCACCATAAACGGCAATATATTATCTTACCTTTAGGTACACCCGTTAGCGTTCCTATATATGCTCTTCACCATAACGGCAATCTCTGGGACGACGCAGAAACCTACATACCAGATCGATTCCAGCAAGGAATGACACTAAATCGGGCGACGCACTCATATATTCCATTTTCTGCGGGTCCAAGGTAAGATAAAGTTTGACATATTTTGACCATTCAAAAATATGTTTCAACAATGCTTGTCGATAGCGCTACATGAAATACATTGTTAGCTTGAAGTTTAGTTTAGTTTTATTTCCAAGTAGATCTGTACATGAGGCCATCGGTCCAAATACACAAAATATTGCCAAGATGGGCATGATATACACTTACAAAAATCATAGTAATTATAGTAACATAAACACATCACCAAAAGTAAGTCCCCTCTCAACAATTCGTCATAACATCGTAAGGTAAAACATTTTACAAATAAAACTTAGTTAGAAATATTATATGACTGCTTCCTAAGTGTTGTTTGAAAATGAAAGATGTCCATGATTTTATGGCTGAATGAGCTCAAATGGAAGACAAAAACTGCCCTTCTCAACAAAAGTCACAAAAGTGTATGAATGGCTTCTTACTAATGGAAAAACACCTGTGGTTGAGTGAATATTACTCTAATGTGTAATCAATTCATATGATCATTCAGCCATGTAAATCCCCTTCTTGGCTCAGAGCTTAGCACAGTGAGTTCGCAAAGGTGCGAAGGGGTCTAGAAAAAATGTTAAGGCCCTGTCACACCATGGCGTATGGCCTGAACGTATACCAACGTATACAAAAAATAGCTCGAAAATTGTCAGAGTCCAAGAACGTCCAACTTCCCAACGAAATGCATATGGGCCTGTTAAACCATAGCGTATCGCCTAAACGTATGACGACGTATACACAAATTAACTCGTAAAACGTCCAACTTCCCAAGGAATTGCAATATTTTGGTTTTTATCAATGCTATAGATAGCTATTTTCATCCGACGTACATCAAAGTATACCAACTTACGAGTAACGTACCTCTAACGTATGTCAACGTATTTCAATGTATGTCTAACGTACCACGAACGTCCAGGGAACTTATGCAGAACGTATTAAGTACAAGTTGAGTACGCCGAGAAATTTTGAACATGCTTAATAATTTTTCGCGGGCTCGACGTCTTCCAAATTGTCACAGCGTTTCACAGCGTACTCTTAACGTAAACGACGTATCCCCAACTTACCCCTAACTTATATCAGCGTACACCAACGTACACCAACGTATTTTTCGATATTTCGCATACGTTGGCATACGTTCAGGCGATACGCCATGGTGTGACAGGGCCTTTAAACATGTCACACCGTATACGTTGACATACGCTGACATACGTTAGAGGTACGTTACTCGTAAGTTATAGGTTGAACCTATAGATTTATCCTTCTAGATATTTTAATAGTTATCATCTAGGCTGCGTTTACTTGAACTGGCAACACTTGTCCCGCCGTGTACGAAACTCAATTTCTGTAGCGGCATAAGCCACGAGTTCGTTGTACGCCGAGGATACGCTGAGGATACGTCGAACACGGCAGACATACGCTACAAATACGTTAAGCATACGTTGGTCATACGCTCGCATACGCTGTGATACGCTGTCATAAGTTTGTTATACGTTTAGTGATACGCTATCAATACGTTAGTCATACGCTATGTATACGTTCAATACGCTATGGATACGCTATGGATACGTCCATTCCATCACCGATGTCGACTTTTCCTACGCAATTCGTTGGGAAGTTGGACGTTCTTGGACTCTGATAATTTTCGTGCTATTTTTTGAATACGTCGGCATACGTTCAGGCCACGTTCAGGCAATACGCTATGGTGTGACAGGGCCTTTACATTTACATATGTTTCAAACGACTCGGTTGGGCACTAAAACTTTCGGATTAACATTTGGTTTGTATTCCTCTACAGGAATTGCATTGGACAAAACTTTGCCATGAATGAAATGAAGATTACCGTTGCTCTTATTCTACGGAACTTTTACCTAGCTGTTGATGAGTCCGTCCCGGCAATACCAATATTCGCAATTACTCTACGAGCTTGGGACGGGATTCAGCTATATGTGAAACCAAGGACACTTAAACCTACCAATAACAATGAAAATATTGAAGATTGACAGATCACGCATACTGTAACAAAGTGCCATTTTTATAATGCCATATGTACATCATAAATTCACCAAATGCCAAATTCAGAGATGAAGTCCTTTCCCTTCTGGACTACTCCAAAAGGCGGTATGCTGCCCTCATGAGTTTATAAATATTCTGTTTATACAATACAAAGAATGTAATATTTGCATAGGTATTTATGACAGGTGTTGTTTTTAGGAGGGACATGGGTTTGAAAACAGATTCATGTTTGAGATGTGATTTTTACGTGGAGGTGTGTAGACGTCCAGGAGAAATGGTGAGCGTATCTCGACCGTATATTTGTTTTAGACCATGCATAGCGCTGATTTATGTTTGATAGTGGAATGTCATGTTGTACACCTCGTGTTTGCAGGGGTTTTCAGGTTTAGGGGGCTTATTTTGGGGGGATAAATTTACTACTGCTCAAACTAATATTTAAACAGGAAACTTCATGTGTCACTCGCACATGGTCCGTGTAGTCGGCCATTTTGGATTTTCTTCGGGCGGGGTTGGTTTAAGAGCAGATGAATTAATTTAGTGACATTCCACTTGTTAAACTGAATTTGCGGCAGGTCTAAGACCGGATGGCATTTCCTCTGGTGTAATTGTAGAACTGATAGACTTTTCTGAAGTGGTGGCACGTTGGTGCGGAAGTCAATGGTAAATAAGCTTATTATTGATTGTGTTTTGTGAAGTCAGAAAAGTTTGTCAGTTCGGGTGTAATTGTTACATGTGTTAAATGTAAAAATTGTAACCAGAGTCAGATACTGTGTTTTCCCATGGACTTATCAAGCTGATAAGTCCCTGGTTTATTTGGTCCCCCCACAATTGTAGAAGCGACCATGTTGTCACATTTTAGTCCGATACATTCACACAACTGTTAGTTAGTTGTTCAGATCCTGGTAGTCGGAGGATAGAACATAGTTAGTTGCTCAGGTCCTGGCAGTCGGAGGACGGGCATCACAAAACCTTTGAGTACCTTTTGAGTTTGAGGTTTAAAATTGAAAAGTAAAAACTATACACAGGGTGTTGGTTTGCCGGAGATTCGTTTAGCCTTGAGGGTGCAATTCAGGCAAACAGCGAATCGGAAACCTGTTTTGAGGGAGGTTTGTTTCCGGCGGAAATTCTTGTTCAATAAAAAAAAGGTACCAAATGTGGGTTTTAGGTAGAGAAATTTGTGTGAATGTAAAAGACGAGAATTTGGCTGTGCAGGGTCGCTCCTTCTAATTGTTTGTCCATTATCCAAGGTTGGTCACACACACACACACGTCTCAGCAATAAAGTCTGAGAATTGGGGTATATTTGGTTAAATATTTCTGGTTGACAGCCGGTCAACGGTACAAATGTACGTGTAATCTATGGTAAGATTTTTCACCAAAGCATAACGTGTATAGTAATAGTGTATAGAGAGTGTATTTAAATTTTGTCCATCCCGTAGAATTTGAATTTGAGTCTCGATACAGAATTTAAAGGTGTATTTACATTTTGTCCATTCAGAAGGACTACTCTATGTGAATTTGAGTCTCGATGCAGAATTTAAAGGTGTATTTACATTTTGTCCATTCAGAAGGACTACACGATTTAAATTTGCATCTTGATACAGAATTTAAAGGGGTATTTACATTTTGTCCATCCCGTAGAATTTGAATTTGAGTCTCGATACAGAATTTAAAGGGGTATTTACATTTTGTCCATTCAGAAGGACTACTCTATGTGAATTTGAGTCTCGATACAGAATTTAAAGGTGTATTTACATTTTGTCCATTCAGAAGGACTACACTATTTAAATTTGAGTCTAGAAACAAAATTTCTAGGTGTATGTAAATTCTGTCCATGCAGGGGAGCTACTGATACATTTGAAGTAAACAAAGTCTCGAAACCAATTTCTTGTCATCCACAAGGGCATCCAAATTTTGAGATTAGTGCCCTGAGACTCATCAAGGTTAATTTTCACAGAGTGCATTTGTAATGTTTAACGGAAATAGACTAATTTTCTAAATTCAAATCGAGTCAGAAAAGGTTGATAAATTAGTTGTGATCCACCCGAACCTGTGGTAAATTTCTGGAGATTGAACTTGAGAATTTATGTCAATACCATCTTGTTTACAATCAATTGAACCTTCTGAGTGCATGGTAAACGGTTGAGAAATTAATTGTTATCCACACACACCTGTGGTAATTTTTGTGTACATGAACTTGGTATGAACTTGAGAATTTATGTTAAAACCATCTTGTTTACAATCAATTGAACCTTCTGAGTGCATGGTAAAAGGTTGAGAAATTAATTATGATCCACACAAACCTGTGGTAATTTTTGTGTACATGAACTTGGTACGAACTTGAGAATTTATGTCAATACCATCTTGTTTACAATCAATTGAACATTCTGAGTGCATTGTAGAAGGTTGAGAACTTGATTATGATCCACACAAACCTGTGGTAATTTTTGTGTACATGAACTTGGTATGAACTTGAGAATTCATCTCAATACCATCTTGTTTACAATCAATTGAACATTCTGAGTGCATTGTAAAAGGTTGAGAAATTAATTGTTATCCACACACACCTGTGGTAATTTTTGTGTATGTGAACTTGAGAACTAACTTGAGAATTTATATCTACACCGTTTTATTTTGTCAATAACAGGCCAAGGTTTGGTCTGATCAAATTAATTATTCCAAGAGGAGAACGATTAAATAAATTGACAGCCGATTCATTTAACTTGTCCAATTTATGTTGTTTTGATGTGGTTGGAAAATTCAGCCAAACTGTAATTTTGAGAAAACATCTTGTGTAATTTCAAAAGCAGAGCTTTTATATTATGTATTGTGGTAAACCTTGTAAACTGGCATACATTGATGATCATTTGGGTTAATAATAAAATTAACTTGAAACTGAAAGGTCGAATGTTTATGAACTGTTATTGTAGGTGGACTTTGGTTTAAATTTGGTCACAAAATTAAGAGACTGTAAAAGTCAACATCAAGTAAATTCGGATTCCACTGTCTGCAGCCGTCGAGACCCGCTACCATTTACTAGGCAATTCCATCAGCCAGCTCGGCACGTTACAATTGGTGGCAACGGTGGGATATTCTTAATTTAATAGGCAATGTTTCCAAATTTTCTCTAGAATAGGTAAACACTCTCAGAATTACTTGGGATTAATTTGGTGATTGTTGTGGTGCAAAGGTAAACTTGAATACAGAGTTGGTATTGCATTTAACATAAATATTCAATCCTGATTAAAGTGTGTACTGTGTACCTTAAGTAAAATAACGTTGAATATATTTGAATGTTATAGTGTGACCACCCTTTGCCCTATATTGTTCGTAAATATTGTACAAGGTATATGTATCTGACTCGTGGTAAAGCGAAAGAACTTGGTGTATCTGTGAAGATGGACGGAGTTCTTGAGCCTCATACACCCAAAGAGGAAATGCCATCTAGTAAGCGGTCGAGGTTGTCTCCTACCTGGACGATGAATGAGGGAAAATCACAACTCCCTTCTAGTGCTGCTCCTCCCCCGGGACCACTCCCACTCGGTGCCCGCCCCAAGGGTAGTGAACGGCCTATTTTTGTACATAGGCCTTCTTTAAGTCCCATGGGGGGTGACGATACAGATAGACATGAAACTAAACCGGTTTTACAATTCCAAGAATGTCCGACTGATTCACGTACCAAAGTTCAGTTTGGTAGCAAGACGCGTAAGCGGGAACCATTGTTTAGTGACCATGATTCCGACGATCTTAATGACCTATACAGGCCTACGTCAGATAGGCCCACGTCAGATAGGCCCTTTGGTTCTTTGACGGACCACGACCCTCCTCGTCACAGTAAAAAATCATATCGTCCTACAAACTCAGGACATTGGGATCCGTATGTGGACCGCCGGTTTCCGGCAGAGCCGTTAGGACCGACGAAACCAATTGCGATGCCTGATCCGTACCATGGGAGGGGGAAAGTTTCTTTGTCTAGTTGGTTGGTGCATTTCGAGTTTGTCGCCGAGGTCAATGGTTGGGACTATGATGAAAGGGGTCGTTATATGGCGATGTCCATGCGGGAGAATGCTTTGACGGCATTGACAGAAAGTTTACCAGGACGTCAGACTCTTTCTATGGACGAGATTGTTGAAATTTTGAAAGAGAATTTTGATAGGCCTGATTCTCAGTCGACCTACAGGTTGCACTTTCAGAGCAGACGACGGAGACCAGGAGAGTCGCTTACTGTCCTTAGGCATCAACTGCTAAAACTGGCTTGGCAATCGTATCCTCGGGCGTCGGCAGAAATGATTGACGAGCTCGCCAGAGACCAATTTGTCCTGGCGTTGGACACTCAACAATTACGTATGGCAGTGCGGAGGGGGGCACCCACAACATTGGCAGAGGCATTTGCGTTGGCGGACGGAGAAGAAAAACTGTGGAAGGAAGAAGAGGGTCCTTTTGTACCGCGTAGGAGTGCAGTAATCTCCAAACCACCAGAGTCCCAGGATGTACGTAAATCTGAGGACGGCAGAGTGAAATATCTAGAACAGGAAGTGCAACGACTAACCCGACTGGTGCGGGATATGGCGACTGATAAGACCACAGTGGCCGGACGTAATGAATCAAATCAAAGGGAAACAACAAGGTATGGACGGAACCCGCGTAGGAATAATGACTTTAGGTGTTTTCGATGTGGACTGTGGGGACACATGGCCCGTGATTGTCCACCAGCGGAGACTAAACCACAGATGCAGTCTTCTCAGAAACAGGGAAACGCTTAAGGGCTGAGCTCGATGGAGCTAAAGTTCAGTCTGGAAAAAACATGGCTCACATGGTTGACTCGCAGGCATATTTTGCTAGGGCGAGTGTGTTTGGTGTGTCTGTTCCGATGTTGATAGACACAGGTTCGGTTCATACTTTCATTCATACAGAAGTATGGAAGCAGTTGCCCACTCAGGAGCGTCCAATTTTGTTGGTCTGTGATATTCCACTGGTAGCTGCAAATGGTGCGGCAATGGACATCACAGGAATGGTAGAACTTCCCATCACCATAGGGGGGAAAGTTTTTCACCACTTGGTCGTAGTTGCCGATATGGATACTCGTGGAATTCTGGGGGTTGATTTCTTGAAGAAGCATGATGGTGTTTGTGATTTGGGTAGACAGAAATTTACTCTGGGTGGTAGAGAAGTACCGATTGATAAGGAGAAACATGTCGCCTTCTGTTGTCGTGTTACTGTCTCTCAGACTGTTGTGATTGCACCCGGAAGCGAGATGGTGGTGCCTGGACACATAATACAGCGTAATTCATCACCAATTTGTGGTATGATGGAGCCTACAACCCGTTTTCTGCAAAGTAAGCCTGGTATTTTGGTCGCAAGGTCATACGTGACTCCTTCCTCAAATTACGTACCGCTGAGGATCTTAAACGTAGACACAGAACCAGTTACCATCTACAAAAGAACTCATGTAGCCCTGATCCAGCCAGCCTCGGTGGTGTCGGAACTCCCGGAAGCAGGTTGTAATCAAGCGAATGAAGATTTCAGAAAAGACATGCAGGCACTTCTAGATAGAAGCTCGGCTGAGCTAAATGAGTCTGAGCAACAACGGTTGACGGAATTTCTGGAAACACACAAGTCTTTGTTTGCAAAGTCTGGGGAACTGGGAAGGACAAACCTCACATTCCACCAGATTGATACCGGAGATCAACGGCCGATCAAACAAGCTGTACGGCGTGTGCCTTTCCATAAGAGGCAAGAGATAGAGCGTCAAGTTCAGGAAATGCTAGGTCAAGGGGTGATTTCTTCTTCAGAGTCTCCGTGGAATAATCCAGTCTTGTTGGTCATGAAGAAGGATGGAACTGCAAGATTTTGTCTGGACATGCGCCGTCTCAATGATTGTACTCGAAAGGATGCTTATCCCTTGCCTCGTATCGATGATAGTTTTGATGCTCTGACAGGGTCTAGGTTTTTCTCCACGATGGATTTGGCAGCAGGGTACTGGCAGGTGGAAATGGATCCTTCCGATCGTTGCAAGACGGCCTTTTCTGCTGGAACTGGGCATTATGAGTTCAACGTAATGAGTTTCGGACTCTGTAATGCTCCCGCCACGTTTGAACGGCTCATGGATAGGGTTCTCAGTGGACTGCACTGGCAGATATGTCTTGTATACCTGGATGACATCATAGTTTTTGCGGATTCTTTTGAACAGCATTTGGAACGCTTGGAGATTGTTTTTGGGCGCTTGCGAGATGCCGGACTTAAGTTAAAGCCGAAAAAGTGCCATTTTTTTCAGTCGGAAGTGATGTATCTGGGTCATCTTATAACGTCAGGAGGAATTTCCACCGATCCTGCGAAGGTTGACAGAGTGAGGGAATGGCCAGCGCCCCGAACAGTAAAAGAAGTGAGGTCATTCTTAGGACTGGCAGGGTATTATAGACGTTTCATCAAGGAATTTAGTATTATCGCATCTCCCTTGCATAAGTTGACCCAAAATGATGTACGGTTTAAATGGACCTCAGAGTGTGAAGAAGCATTTCTCAGATTGAAAACTGCATTGACGACAGCCCCTGTCCTCGGTTATCCGGATTTCTCCAAAGATTTCATCCTGGACACTGATGCCTGTGGGGAAGGAAGTGGAGCGGTTTTATCTCAACTGGTTGATGGGCAAGAACGGGTAATTGCATACTTTAGCAAAAAGTTTAGCAAGACAGAACGCCGGTACTGTGTAACGCGACAAGAGTTGTTAGCAGTGGTAATGGCCGCGAAACATTTCAGACATTACCTTTTCGGTCGCAAGTTCCTTGTGAGAACGGATCATGGATCGCTCCGTTGGTTAATGAACTTCAAGGATGCGGAAGGACAGATGGCACGGTGGTTGGAAGCTCTGAGCATGTTTGACTTTACCATTGAACATCGGGCAGGAACCAAGCACCGAAATGCAGATGCTTTGTCAAGGCTACCTCGACCGGAAGCAGATGAGGAAAACAAAACTACGAAGGTCAGAACTCCAAGAAGTGCAGCTATTTTCTTGGCAGAGGAAATATGTCCCGCGGACATGAGAAAGGCACAAACAGCAGACCCAAGACTTCTTCCTTTAATAAAAGCACTCGAACTACAGAGTAGACCACCTTGGAAGGCAATGGCCCGTTACGGTGTCACTACTAAGTCATTGTGGATGCAGTGGTCACAATTGGAATTGTGCGAGGGAATTTTGTATCGACGATTTGAACGAATCGGGTTTGGTGAATTGTTGCAATTGGTAGTGCCTTTCAAGTTGAAGAAAACTGTACTGCAGCTGGCTCATGATCATCGTACGGCAGGACATTTAGGACAAGCAAGGACTTTGGAGAAGATACGCCAGAGTTACTATTGGGTCAACTACCGACAGGATGTTGAAGATTGGGTGAGATCTTGTGCAAAATGTCAGCAGAGGAAAGGTACTCCTCGAAAAAGAAGAGCTCCGCTTCAACCTTCAGCCGTGGGGTTTCCACTGGAACGCGTAGCGATGGACATCATGGGACCTTTACCTGTGTCAGAGAGAGGAAATCGCTACGTTTTGGTGGTCATGGACTATTTCACTAGGTGGGCTGAGGCTTACCCTCTTCCAAATCAGGAGGCGGCGACAATTGCCAGTGTGTTTGTTTCTCAGTTTGCGTGTCGCTATGGTATGCCAATTCAGGTACACACAGACCGTGGGAAAAACTTTGACTCTAAATTGCTACAGGCAGTTTGTAAATTGCTAGAAATTGACCGCACCTTGACTAGTGCGTACAGACCACAGAGTGACGGACTGGTGGAAAGACTGAATCGTACGATTGAGGACATGATTTCAAAGTATGTCCGGTATGACCAAAAAGACTGGGACCTTCACCTTCCCTTTGTTCTGTTAGCTTACAGGTCAAGTCCTCAGGAGACCACAGGTATTTCTCCTAATCTCATGATGTTTGGTAGGGAGGTTGGGATTCCTCTAAATTTGGTTGTAGGGAGGCCCCCAGGAACAGAGAGGGAAGTCCCGGAGGTGGAGTATGCACTGAAGGTACGGGAGAAACTCGAAGTAGCCTTCGATATTGCCCGTGACGCCACTCTTGTCGCACAGCAGCGACAAAAGAGGTACTATGATTTGAAAGTGTGTGGCCAACCTTATAAAGTGGGGGATAGGGTGTGGATTTCTTATCCGGGTAGAGTTAAGGGAATTAGTCCAAAGTTTCAGCACAGGTGGCAGGGTCCTTGTAAAATAATTAGAAAAATATCTGATGCAAATTATGTAATAAAGAGACCGCGAGCCCGGCGCTCAGAAGTAGTACACTTCGACCGGTTGAAGCCCTGTTATGACAGAAACTTGGAGGATGAAACAGAACTGATTCAAGCTGAAAGGGTGAATTGTGACATACGCAAGGCAGGTGCGGAATTGAGCGTGTTTGCGTCAGATCCGAAGGACGACGCCAACGACGAGTATGCGAAACCTGACCAGGCAGATGTGCAGAAGGAATCAGCGTCCAAGTTGCTTATGGAGAAGCAAAAGCCTCAAGACGAAACCTTGGGAGAAAGTATGGACATCTATGTTCCAGACGAAATCCAAACTGGGGTGGATTCGGACCAGAAAGAACAACACAAAACCGAACTGAAACAAAATGAACCTCCGCATATGGGTGTGCAAGGTTCTCCAGAAAGAACAATGGGTGAAAGCACCAACACCATTGTTCAACAACGCATCGAATCTCAAAGAGACAGACTATGGCGGTCTGAAAAGAACTCTAGTCCTAAAGAGACAACTCAGACATGGCCATCAGTCAACAGACGGGGAAATCCTTCCCGAATCCGAAGGCCACCTCGATATTTGCAAGATTACGAACTAGGAACGTGAAGAGAGGCAGAGACCTCTCCTTTGTTTTGGTTGAACTGTGTTAAACTAATCATGGCTGCAGCTTTAAATTTTCATGGTTAGAGGCAGCTGCCTTAGCATCGAGTCACTTGCCATACCGAATTAACCAATTCCAAGGCTACCAAACACTCATCAGTGGAATTTCAACGGAGACCAACAACGACGACCGCTACCGGATAAAGTCGGAGATGGCCACTCCCGTTCTTTTTCGGCGCCACGCCTTGCATGTCACAACGCGAATAGAACTATATAGACATATTTTGAATAAATGTGCACGCTCGCTGGAGCAATAGACACATAAATATGAACATTTAGTTCAAAAGTGCACACGCGTTTGTTAATGAGCAACAAGATCAGAAACATGGTGCGGCGAAAGACGGTCTGGACGGTTGGAAAACATGAAGAGGAAAAGAAAACCCGCTGCTATCCAGGCACTGGAGTAAAAGAGTGTAAGAGGTTTGATTTGTAATGTAGAAATTGTACAATATACTGTATACATTATAATCTGTTGACTGTGATGCAGGGGCCGGAGCCGCGAGGACGCGTCTCATCAGGGAGGGGGGTATTGTAACAAAATGCCATTTTTATAATGCCATATGTACATCATAAATTCACCAAATGCCAAATTCAGAGATGAAGTCCTTTCCCTTCTGGACTACTCCAAAAGGCGGTATGCTGCCCTCATGAGTTTATAAATATTCTGTTTATACAATACAAAGAATGTAATATTTGCATAGGTATTTATGACAGGTGTTGTTTTTAGGAGGGACATGGGTTTGAAAACAGATTCATGTTTGAGATGTGATTTTTACGTGGAGGTGTGTAGACGTCCAGGAGAAATGGTGAGCGTATCTCGACCGTATATTTGTTTTAGACCATGCATAGCGCTGATTTATGTTTGATAGTGGAATGTCATGTTGTACACCTCGTGTTTGCAGGGGTTTTCAGGTTTAGGGGGCTTATTTTGGGGGGATAAATTTACTACTGCTCAAACTAATATTTAAACAGGAAACTTCATGTGTCACTCGCACATGGTCCGTGTAGTCGGCCATTTTGGATTTTCTTCGGGCGGGGTTGGTTTAAGAGCAGATGAATTAATTTAGTGACATTCCACTTGTTAAACTGAATTTGCGGCAGGTCTAAGACCGGATGGCATTTCCTCTGGTGTAATTGTAGAACTGATAGACTTTTCTGAAGTGGTGGCACGTTGGTGCGGAAGTCAATGGTAAATAAGCTTATTATTGATTGTGTTTTGTGAAGTCAGAAAAGTTTGTCAGTTCGGGTGTAATTGTTACATGTGTTAAATGTAAAAATTGTAACCAGAGTCAGATACTGTGTTTTCCCATGGACTTATCAAGCTGATAAGTCCCTGGTTTATTTGGTCCCCCCACAATTGTAGAAGCGACCATGTTGTCACATTTTAGTCCGATACATTCACACAACTGTTAGTTAGTTGTTCAGATCCTGGTAGTCGGAGGATAGAACATAGTTAGTTGCTCAGGTCCTGGCAGTCGGAGGACGGGCATCACAAAACCTTTGAGTACCTTTTGAGTTTGAGGTTTAAAATTGAAAAGTAAAAACTATACACAGGGTGTTGGTTTGCCGGAGATTCGTTTAGCCTTGAGGGTGCAATTCAGGCAAACAGCGAATCGGAAACCTGTTTTGAGGGAGGTTTGTTTCCGGCGGAAATTCTTGTTCAATAAAAAAAAGGTACCAAATGTGGGTTTTAGGTAGAGAAATTTGTGTGAATGTAAAAGACGAGAATTTGGCTGTGCAGGGTCGCTCCTTCTAATTGTTTGTCCATTATCCAAGGTTGGTCACACACACACACACGTCTCAGCAATAAAGTCTGAGAATTGGGGTATATTTGGTTAAATATTTCTGGTTGACAGCCGGTCAACGGTACAAATGTACGTGTAATCTATGGTAAGATTTTTCACCAAAGCATAACGTGTATAGTAATAGTGTATAGAGAGTGTATTTAAATTTTGTCCATCCCGTAGAATTTGAATTTGAGTCTCGATACAGAATTTAAAGGTGTATTTACATTTTGTCCATTCAGAAGGACTACTCTATGTGAATTTGAGTCTCGATGCAGAATTTAAAGGTGTATTTACATTTTGTCCATTCAGAAGGACTACACTATTTAAATTTGAGTCTAGAAACAAAATTTCTAGGTGTATGTAAATTCTGTCCATGCAGGGGAGCTACTGATACATTTGAAGTAAACAAAGTCTCGAAACCAATTTCTTGTCATCCACAAGGGCATCCAAATTTTGAGATTAGTGCCCTGAGACTCATCAAGGTTAATTTTCACAGAGTGCATTTGTAATGTTTAACGGAAATAGACTAATTTTCTAAATTCAAATCGAGTCAGAAAAGGTTGATAAATTAGTTGTGATCCACCCGAACCTGTGGTAAATTTCTGGAGATTGAACTTGAGAATTTATGTCAATACCATCTTGTTTACAATCAATTGAACCTTCTGAGTGCATGGTAAACGGTTGAGAAATTAATTGTTATCCACACACACCTGTGGTAATTTTTGTGTACATGAACTTGGTATGAACTTGAGAATTTATTTGAATACCATCTTGTTTACAATCAATTGAACATTCTGAGTGCATGGTAAAAGGTTGAGAAATTAATTGTTATCCACACAAACCTGTGGTAATTTTTGTGTACATGAACTTGGTATGAACTTGAGAATTTATGTCAATACCATCTTGTTTACAATCAATTGAACATTCTGAGTGCATTGTAAAAGGTTGAGAACTTAATTATGATCCACACAAACCTGTGGTAATTTTTGTGTACATGAACTTGGTATGAACTTGAGAATTTATGTCAATACCCTCTTGTTTACAATCAATTGAACCTTCTGAGTGCATGGTAAAAGGTTGAGAACTTAATTATGATCCACACAAACCTGTGGTAATTTTTGTGTACATGAACTTGGTATGAACTTGAGAATTTATGTCAATACCCTCTTGTTTACAATCAATTGAACCTTCTGAGTGCATGGTAAAAGGTTGAGAACTTAATTATGATCCACACAAATCTGTGGTAATTTTTGTGTACATGAACTTGGTATGAACTTGAGAATTTATGTCAATACCCTCTTGTTTACAATCAATTGAACCTTCTGAGTGCATGGTAAAAGGTTGAGAACTTAATTATGATCCACACAAACCTGTGGTAATTTTTGTGTACATGAACTTGGTATGAACTTGAGAATTTATCTCAATACCATCTTGTTTACAATCAATTGAACATTCTGAGTGCATTGTAAAAGGTTGAGAAATTAATTGTATCCACACAAACCTGTGGTAATTTTTGTGTACATGAACTTGGTATGAACTTGAGAATTTATGTTAAAACCATCTTGTTTACAATCAATTGAACCTTCTGAGTGCATGGTAAAAGGTTGAGAAATTAATTATGATCCACACAAACCTGTGGTAATTTTTGTGTACATGAACTTGGTACGAACTTGAGAATTTATGTCAATACCATCTTGTTTACAATCAATTGAACATTCTGAGTGCATTGTAGAAGGTTGAGAACTTGATTATGATCCACACAAACCTGTGGTAATTTTTGTGTACATGAACTTGGTATGAACTTGAGAATTCATCTCAATACCATCTTGTTTACAATCAATTGAACATTCTGAGTGCATTGTAAAAGGTTGAGAAATTAATTGTTATCCACACACACCTGTGGTAATTTTTGTGTATGTGAACTTGAGAACTAACTTGAGAATTTATATCTACACCGTTTTATTTTGTCAATAACAGGCCAAGGTTTGGTCTGATCAAATTAATTATTCCAAGAGGAGAACGATTAAATAAATTGACAGCCGATTCATTTAACTTGTCCAATTTATGTTGTTTTGATGTGGTTGGAAAATTCAGCCAAACTGTAATTTTGAGAAAACATCTTGTGTAATTTCAAAAGCAGAGCTTTTATATTATGTATTGTGGTAAACCTTGTAAACTGGCATACATTGATGATCATTTGGGTTAATAATAAAATTAACTTGAAACTGAAAGGTCGAATGTTTATGAACTGTTATTGTAGGTGGACTTTGGTTTAAATTTGGTCACAAAATTAAGAGACTGTAAAAGTCAACATCAAGTAAATTCGGATTCCACTGTCTGCAGCCGTCGAGACCCGCTACCATTTACTAGGCAATTCCATCAGCCAGCTCGGCACGTTACAATACATTTATGTATAAGAAGAAAAATCTCCAGGAATACTGAAAGAACTGGTGTCCAATGACTGTTACATTTTCAATCAACGTTCGCTATGACTATTAGCCATCGGATCCCAAAGGTACCGGTTGATGTCTCAGAACGTGGCAAAATATCTCTAATCATATTTAGAGAGTAACAAACACATTCGATTACGCGTTTTAATACTTCATATGAAAGTTGTGGTTGAGTAGCGTGGCTTACTGGTGACGTTGAATGGCTCATATACAGAAGTTTGCACAATAACTTCAATCTTGTAGCGTGCAATAATATTGGACTGTTTCATATTGGTAGAATTTGTGTAGATACCTCAGGTTTTCGATACCATCTCGGACTCTTCTTTAATAGCGTTGTGATGCTGTACGTCCCTCAGGTCACATTACCACGTTTTCTGCGATCATGTAAACAGCAGATCGTCATAGATGGCGAGGAGGTCGTAGCAGGTGTCACGGTTGAGTGTGTCACTCATATGACAAGACAGACAGCATCTCAACACTGTAGAAGAGAACCGGATAGTATCGAAAGATACGTAGGGAAGAGCGGGGCTAGTACACCCTCGGGGCAGGTTCGCCCACCACGTGATTCTCATCATTGCGGCCACGGGTGCTGCCCGTCAGTCCGAAGGCCCGTCAGTCCGAAGGCCCGCTAGTCCGAAAAAAATAAAAAATAAAAATAATTCGGACTAACGGGCCTTCGGACTAGCGGGGTGTTTTGTTTTTTCGTTTTGTTTTCGGACTAGCGGGCCTTCGGACTGACGGGGGCGTTTTGGATAATTTACAATAAATAGTATTTAGTTGTGTTTTTTTGGCTATGACTCCGGGGGTGCCACTTCAAAATATTTAGGTATTTTCAAGTATAAATAACTCGAAAACTAAAACATGTATGACCACCGGATGATGTCATATGAATGGGTAAATGGAAGAATTAAAGTATTTAAATATTAAGTCAGGGGGTGCTACTCCCTACGGGTACAAATATTAAAAGACTTGAATAAATAACTAATGCAAATGCTTCAAAATAAGAAATGTTATGACTATTTGGTTACCAAATATGAAATAATAACAAATCATTTTATCGTTACCATAAATGGGTCCCCGGGGGTGCACCTACCCGTAAACGGGTTAAGATTATAAGTTAATACTAACAATAAATTGTTATGACTCAGCGGTTCTGAAATAGATGAAAGAGATTTGGAAGAAGAAAAAAATATTGTCCCAGATATCCCGGGGGTACTCCTCTCCATAATAATTGGACTGCTACCACTCTCGAATAGAAAAGCGTTTTCTTAACTGCTAATTTTGATTTTTAATTTTTGATTTATTGATTTTATCTTTGTGCGGCGCATTGAGTTTCCGATTGATGCATGTAGCCAAAACGAGAAAATCATCGAGGTTTTGAGCCCTCGACTTCTATTGCATAGCCTCTAGAAAATTGCTCTTACTAGAAAAGTAATGAATCATTTGAACTAATATTTTCACAATATGCTGTTAAGACCCTTAGGAAGATGGTGATATAAAAAAAACTAATCATTTTCAAATTTCAGTCCTCATCTAAGGGTACACACCACCATAACCTTCCGGCGGGCCAGGGTGCAGGGGTACTAAAGTCCTTAAAAAAACTTTGATTGCTGCTTCAAATGTGAATATTTTGACCAGATTTTCGACATAGGTCTTAGATTTTGTTGTATTAAAAAGTTGAAACCTTCACGATTGTAATCTGAAATGTAAAAAGTCCCGAATTATTCTTGGGCGAAGTAGTGATCAAGCGGCCCGAACTTACTCCGATTTCTCTGTTTTTTACGCACTATAAAGGCGAGTGCTTTACGAAATCCAAATTACTGAAAAACTGGGAATGTCGATCATATGTGAAATGTTGATAATATTAAAGAAAACAAAAATACGAAGATTTTACAACAAAAATCAATATCCCACCCAGGTAAGGAGGGGGACCCCAGGAGAAGCGATTGAACACCGGGTTTCTAACACGCGTTTCAATGGAATCGACTATGGTGGTCTATACCCTTGAGGGCGTTTGTTATTATCACACAAATGTCAGACGACGCTAGACACGGGCGTATTCAGGAATATTCAGGTTAAAATGTGCGAACGAGATTACGTGATCAAGTGAATGGGTGGGACGAACGCTTAACAACGGTTTAAATTCAATAAATGATACTGACACTGGAGTTGGTTATACTCCAACGGTTTTAGGATGAAATAATTTAGTTCCAACGTGTGATGAATATTATGGGGTCATATATAATCAAATCCATTGTTGCATTGAAATTAACGGAAATTTAAAATTAACGGCCGTTCGTGTGTCCACCGTCGTCTGACAAATTCAGTCCTCTTCTAAGGGTACACATCACCATAACCTTCCGCGGGCCTGGGTGCAGGGGTACTAAAGTCCTTAAAAAAAACACTTTGATTGCTGCTTCAAATGTGAATATTTTGACCAGATTTTCGACATAGGTCTTAGATTTTGTGGTATTAAAAAGTTGAAACCTTCAGGATTGTAATCTGAAATGTTAAAAGTCTCGAATTATTCTTGGGCGAAGTCTTGATCAAGCGGCCCGAAACTCCGATTTCCCTGTTTTTTACGCACTATAAAGGCGAGTGCTTTACGAAATCCAAATTACTGAAAAACTGGGAATGTCGATCATATGTGAAATGTTGATAATATTAAAGAAAACAAAAATACGAAGATTTTACAACAAAAATCAATATCCCACCCAGGTAAGGAGGGGGACCCCAGGAGAAGCGATTGAACACCGGGTTTCTAACACGCGTTTCAATGGAATCAACTATGGTGGTGTATACCCTTGAGAGCGTTTGTTTTTATCACACACATGTCAGACGACGCTGGACACGGGCGTATTCAGGAATATTCAGGTTAAAATGTGCGAACGAGATTACGTGATCAAGTGAATATTGGGTGGGACGAACGCTTAACAACGGTTTAAATTCAATAAATGATACTGACACTGGAGTTGGTTATATACTCCAACGGTTTTAGGATGAAATTATTTAGTTCCAACGTGTGATGAATATTATAGGGGCATATAATCAAATCCATTGTTTATTGAAATTAACGGAAATTCAAAATTAACGGCCGTTCGTGTGTCCACCGTCGTCTGACAAATTGTACAGGTCTAAGGATAATGCTGACTGGAGGTAGTAGTACCACCAGCTTTATACCGGGCTTTATACTTATCAGTTTCATGCCGGGATTGATTGATTGATCCCCGTACAGGGGTGGGGTGGTGTGTCAGGGGTCCCCCTGACAGAAAATTCCAATTTATGCTTCCGCCTTTTCTTATATAGTTTTAAAAAGAAAGAGAAATTGAATGAAGAATTGAAATATTAATTATTTAAATGCAAATAAAGTTTTGTCACTAATTTAATTCTCTTAGACTTGAAGAGACTTGAAAATAAATGTAAGGAATTAAAAGAGAGAATCAGCCATGATCAAGCGACCGGTTGTCCTTTACATGCTCAAAAACCACCAGAAAATCGCATGGTCAGTAGCAAATGTACCGAAGGGGTCATTTTAGGGGCTGGGGGTCAATCTACGAAATGGTGACCAACTTGAAATCTAAAGTAAATGAAATGTTTTTAAAAGTCTTCAACACTAACGAGTATGTTCATTCCTTTAAATATGGCCACAATTGTTGTCCTTATGATGCAAAAAACAAATGTTGAATGTTTATACCCCATAAAATATGATTTCTGTTTTGTTGGTAAATGATCAAAAATCATATGCATATATCGTATGCTCGCTCCAGGTATTTAAGTACGCCATTCATTGAGCGTTCCTGATTTGGAGACAATCCATTGCCATCCCAAACCGCCTTTATACCGCCCCCCCCCCCCCCCCCCCCCCCCCCCAACTTTTGCCAAAATCGTAGGTGGATGTGCCTACCGATGCCGGACTTGGACAATTTGACTTAATCTGACTTTCTCTTACTTTCTCTATATCTTTTTTCTGACCAATTTCACACCCATCACTATGCCAATTTTGTTAGAAGCACCCAATTTTGCACAAATCTTCAATCTGTGATAAAAACACTCCATCGCTATACAATTTTGTTTGCGAAAAAAGCACCCCCAAAAGGCAGGCACATGTAGCCTACGTATACAATATCAATGTGAGCACCAACCCTCCCCCGTGCCCCCAACCCCCCATATCCCCCTAAAGTTTCATGCAACGACAGGGTAGGGGGCCCCTCCCCCTACCCATCAATTTCAACTGAATAGGTTTTTATTGCTTGACACTGATAAGCTTATCATTCCGGAATTATTTTGTTTATTTCGAGAACAACTTATTTTTTAAATAGCGTATTAATCGATCGTTAGGCGAGTGGACCCTTTGAATACATTGTTTTGATATATTCAAATCATGTAGGTACTTCTTCAATCTCATTTGACATTGCTTTTTTTTTGGGGGGGGGGGGAAATCAATATTTTGTGTTTTTTCATCTGTGAAGAGTAGAGTAGCACCCCCGGATTTTTCATTGTATGGTTTATTATCATCTCTTTCATTTGTAACCAACCCGGACGTCATATCTTTTTAGGATTTTGAGATATTTATGATTTAAATTTTAAAAAAAATTAAATAAAGAGTGGTTCCCCTGGAATATATAAGGAATATTAACTTAATATATTCTCTTAGTCCTTCTCTCCTTTATATTTTGAATCTATCGTGTACCGATAGTTTGTATATTAAGAGAAAACTTACTTTTTGCAAAAACCCACTGATATTATTGGGGGAGTACCCCCTGTTTTTTCGGACTAGCGGTGCTTCGGACTGACGGGTAGGGTTTTTTTCTTCGGACTGACGGGCCTTCGGACTGGCGGTGTGTTTTTTTAAATAAATAAAAAATCGGACTGACGGGCCTTCGGACTAGCGATGTGTTTTATAAAAAAAGACCAATTCGGACTAGCGGGCCTTCGGACTGACGGGTCTTCGGACTGATGGGCAAACCCCGCGGCCACTGGTTGAATTTGACGAACACTCAATATAGTCCGCTGTTTGGTGTGCAAGCTTCCCATGGTAACATGGCAGACCTCCGTTTAATTTTTGTCAAATGATCATCTAAAAAACAGTTTAACATCACAAAAGTGAATTTTCTCCATTTTCTCAAGATTTCCTAAAGATCCGTACAGAAGATTTTAATATAAATCATCATTAGGTAGGTATGGGATTGATTACGGATTTGATGCAGTTATAAACCCGTCATTGTATGTGGAATACGCGTGGTTACCAGGTCAATGCACTTATTGTGCTTTGGGGCATATTCGCCCTTTCATGATGGGGCATGTTCGCCCATGGGGATTTACATGATTAAGATTTTGTATAGCTTGAAAAATTGTAATTAACCTCCTGTAGCTAGCTATACAAATATCTTTGTATCTAAAATTAGAAGATAATGTTTTAAAATGTGTTATTTATTATCATTCTAAAATTCTAAACGAGTATATCCCGAGAATAAAATAGTTTTGGAAGAAAATCGCATTGCATAATAAATGTTGATACATGAAGCCTAATCATGAGCTCATGGCGAACTTACCCGGCCTGGCGGGCAAGTTAGTAAACAAGTGCAAGGTTTCGCGCGCTAAGTACGCATTTGTGCAGGAATGTATTTATCATGATTATAGAAGCCCGTTTAACACAAAAATGTACCCTAATGATCAGGTGATGGCCATATGCGTATCAATATGTTTTTAACAAATTTCGCCCTACGCGCGCATTCGGTGGAATTAAGAGCCCAGTCGCGCTATCGATTTCTTAAGCTTAGGATAGAACTGGCGTTCACCGGGGGAGATACGCTTTGCCCCCTCTCACATGTGACCCAGATACGCCACTGTGTGAAATACTGTCTTTTCCATTCAGTTGGTTTCAAAGAACTACATGTATGAGGTATCAAGGCGAAAGTGGCCATATTGTTTAATTCAATGTTTCGAAATACTAAGTATGGAGTTTGATATCAAAGGTTTGCTTTGCCAGCATGTGTATCTCTGCTTGCAGTGTTAATAAAGTATATTTCTGGAATTACTACCAATGACTTACTATAGAAACTAGTATTATTGTTTGAAACAAGATTGGACAAAACTCACCTAATTGTATAACTACAAATCATTTAACATTGTTTTAAAGACATAATATTTGTCAGTCTTTTTATCTTTTAAGCGAAATGTTGTAGAATTAACTGTGCTCCATACATCAACGACCTCACAGTATTTATAGCGCATCTATCATGGATAGCGATATTTAACAGAGGATTCACTTGATTCGATCAGAAAATATTACCATATTATAAACCGTCATTGATAAGCTAAGCGCAAGTGAAATAATCCAATATTCAAATGTAACCTACATCAAGTCATTTATTATATATATCTGGGATCCTGGACATCGAGCAGCTTGCACGATATCAAAACAAGGAAGGCACTAGCATGGAAGGCGTGTAATAAACTCAACAAGATATGGAGATCCAACCTACCAAGATCAACAAAAATTAAGCTATATTCCAAGCTACAGTGGAAAGCATTCTTCTCTAAATGGTTCAGAAACATGGACAGTAACAACTGAAGTTCGAAAGTTATTGGATGGATGTTACACCAGGCTTCTTAGATCAGCCCTTGATATAAGTTGGAGGTTACATATCACCAACAAAGAACTCTATGGTGATCTTCCTAGAGTAAGTGAACGAATCAAAAAGAGGCGACTACAGTTTGCTGGACACTGTGTCAGACGTTCTGCGGATGTGATATCAGACCTAGTTCTTTGGAAACCAGTTCATGTCAAAAGAAATCCTGGACGACCGATGTTAAGCTATGTGGATATCATATCCTATGTCAGGATACTGGACAAACATCGGCTGAGATAAAGACCTGCATGGAAGATAGGCGTGTATGGAGAACCATCCTTAATGCCCCCGACAGAAGTCGCCGGAGTGAGTGAGTGAGTGAGTGATAGGAAATAAGCAATATAGAACCAGCGGCCAGTTCTTTTAAAACATGACTACTTGTTTTACCTCGAACCAGGGGCCATCTCTTAAGATAGGGCGCTATATAGTGAACTATCTAACTCATCGTATTGTTCACATACTGTTCCCTTATTTCGATAAGGCAAGAAAAAAAAGAAAAAAAAATAGTTTGCTTGCCTATAGAAGCTGTCCAAAAGGTAGGGTCGGTCGGATTTTTTTCTTCTTTTTTAACTTTTTTTTTTTTTCAAATTAGGTACCCGAATACCCGAATATCCGAAACATAAAAAAATAAAAAAGGTTTTTTTAATTTTTAAATCTTTTAATTTTTATAATTTTCTAAGTCCAAAACAGGACCTTAAACTATCCATATTTGACCCTAAATAACCTACAAAATACAATTTATTACTAATGTAACAACATAAATTAAGTATATTATGTACAGTAGCGGAGGGGGGGGGGGGGGGGGGTATAGGTTTGAATGCATCACAGGTTTACCACTAAATAGAGAGATTACATGGACATAGTATGTGGTCACATAGGATTCAATTAAGGTCATATACGTGATTTGAAAAAGTGTGTTTTTGGTGTGTTTTTGTTTTGCTTTGTTTTTTGCACACACAAAAAAAGGTTACACGGTCAGGACTGTAGTACACGGTCGGTCAGACGAGGGCAAGCAAACATTTTTTTTTGCCTAATGATTAGGGGGGGCTGGGGTACCGCGCCATTTTGCAATATTTTGCGAAATCGATCGTGGTTATCACGTGATACGTATCGTGGAAAAATAATGTACACTGTTTTAACGAAATGCACTGTGGGATTGTGTTACCAGCCTAAAATTATAGAGGTCGCAAACTTGCTTATATTTAGCCTAGCTATAACAAGCTAAAAGTGACATCTCTAAATGTATTACCAAAGTGTGAAATTGTTGGACACACTGGTTAAAAATGGTTTTACAACAAGTTTTGCTATCATATTATCAAACTGAACTCAAGTTAAATCACTCTATATCGAGCAATAATATAATTGTTTACGCATTTTAATTGTTTAGACAAAGTTAAATAAATCAAGGATACATTTATGATAGATAAATAAATAAAAAGAAAACTATAAACGCATGGGCGGCATTTATAATTGATAAAAATTGACATAACAATGATGTTACATTAATATACCATCAAGTTTAAAAAATAGAAAAATAATGGGAAAATTCGAACCCGTGATTTCCGATTGCCAACGACATGGCCAACCTACGCACGCCACAGAGATTTACGACTGTAATTGTGATAGTTTTATTATTTAACCATGTCCATTTATTTATAACGAACGGATTTTTATTGTGCTATTTTTGCCAAATGTGTGTGTTGCTCTCGCACAAAATGTGTTTGTAATTTGATTATAATTCTTATTTTTAAAAGAACGGTAATATTTTTTGACATTTTCGAGAAAATAAATGGCGTAACCCTGATACGGTAAACGCCAGCAGTGTGGTGTCCGCGTGGGCAAGCATACAGATGATGCTAAGCAAATCCAGCATATAAAACAAAAAGTGCTCCTAATGGGACTCGAACCCACAACCTCTCGCTCCTCAAGCGACTATCTTTCCTCTACACTAACCGTGCTAATTGAAAAAAATTAACGCAAATAATTTATTTATATCATGGGTCATGGGTTAATGCACTGTGTTAAATTCTACAATCCCGACCGCCACTCTGTTCAAAGGCACAAAAAAGTTGACTTGTTTTATGCTTTTTTTACAATCCTGAGGTGTGCAGTTCGATTTTCTTTCTCGAATTGTTTAGAAAACCATCCATTTTAGAACATCTGAAATTTAAAATGAACTGCACACCTGGGAAAGTATGATGCCAAGGGCATATTTTTTGCACGTAAATCCAATACAAGAGTTCTGAAAATCGACAAAAATATGACGTCATAACCATTGCTTCGGGACAAAATGGCGCGGTACCCCACCCCCCCCCCCCCCCTACCTAATGATATCACTTTTATGAATAGACATACCGTACCTCGTGTGCGCGCGCAAACAGGTGGGGGTGGTCGTATGCATTTGTAAGGCGTGTGTTAACTGTTAGAGGTGGCGCTAAAGGGGGCGAATTGCGAAATGCTACTGCGGCGTAGGGGGGGGGGGGGGGGGGGGGGGGGGTGGGGTACCGCGCCATTTTGTCCCGAAGCAATGGTTATGACGTCATATTTTTGTCGATTTTCAGAACTCTTGTATTGGATTTACGTGCAAAAAATATGCCCTTGGCATCATACTTTCCCAGGTGTGCAGTTCATTTTAAATTTCAGATGTTCTAAAATGGATGGTTTTCTAAACAATTCGAGAAAGAAAATCGAACTGCACACCTCAGAATTGCAAAAAAAGCATAAAACAAGTCAACCTTTTTGTGCCTTTGAACAGAGTGGCGGCCGGGATTGTAGAATTTAACACAGTGCATTAACCCATGACCCATGATATAAATAAATTATTTGCGTTAATTTTTTTCAATTAGCACGATTAGTGTAGTGGAAAGAAAGTCGCTTGAGGAGCGAGAGGTTGTGGGTTCGAGTCCCATTAGGAGCACTTTTTGTTTTATATGCTGGATTTGCTTAGCATCATCTGTATGCTTGCCCACGCGGACACCACACTGCTGGCGTTTACCGTATCAGGGTTACGCCATTTTCTTTCTCGAAAATGTCAAACAAAATTACCGTTCTTTTAAAATAAGAATTATAATCAAATTACAAACACATTTTGTGCGAGAGCAACACACACATTTGGCAAAAATGGCACAATAAAAATCCGTTCGTTATAAATAAATGGACATGGTTAAATAATAAAACTATCACAATTACAGTCGTAAATTTCTGTGGCGTGCGTAGGTTGGCCATGTCGTTGGCAATCGGAAATCACGGGTTCGAATATTCCCATTATTTTTCTATTTTTTAAACTTGATGGTATATTAATGTAACATCATTGTTATGTCAATTTTTATCAATTATAAATGCCGCCCATGCGTTTATAGTTTTCTTTTTATTTATTTATCTATCATAAATGTATCCTTGATTTATTTAACTTTGTCTAAACAATTAAAATGCGTAAACAATTATATTATTGCTCGATATAGAGTGATTTAACTTGAGTTCAGTTTGATAATATGATAGCAAAACTTGTTGTAAAACCATTTTACCAGTGTGTCCAACAATTTCACACTACATTCAGAGATGTCACTTTTAGCTTGTTATAGCTAGGCTCAATATAAGCAAGTTTGCGACCGGGTTTGCGACCTCTATAATTTTAGGCTGGTAACACAATCCCACAGTGCATTTCGTTAAAACAGTGTACATTATTTTTCCACGATACGTATCACGTGATAACCACGATCGATTTCGCAAAATATTGCAAAATGGCGCGGTACCCCAGCCCCCCCCCCCCCCCCCCCCCTAACTGCGGCGCAAGTAAATTTGGAAACAATTCAAAATGCAAAAAGTGTTAAGGATGGCAGTTATATAAATTTTCCATTAAGATGGATTGATTTTGACCTTATTGTGTAAATGTTCAAATGACAAACTACCTTGATTTGACTTATTCAATGATAATGGAATCCTTTCCGAAGTAACTGATCTTTCTGTAAGAAATACAAATGATTAATTAAAAATAGGCCTGCCCATGACAATTATTTTTTCCTAACTAACAGTGCATGAAGAGGCTAAATTCAACAGAGCCTCTCTCTGAATAGTACACCAAACACACAAGGCAATTAAGAGCCCGGGAATTTAGAGAAATAGGTGATTAATAATAAGGTTATTTTGAATTGAATACTATAAGTTAATCTACATGTATTGAATTTAACACAAAGAAGGTAAAAGGTTAACGCCATGGCTCTTGATTTCAATGGTTCAATTGGAGGTTCTCGTGATCATTGTGCCATTGTGAAGACTTGGCGTTGGTTTGCACCGGGGTAAGTTCCATCTTTTTCATGCATTTTATATCATACGTGATTATTATGTGTTACATTTTGATCAGTAGTAGAAATACTTACTTTTTACTTTTGGCGTGCACTCCAACTTGGTTGAGTGATGCCATCCGGCGCAAGATTCTATCCATTCATTTCTGTTTTGTGCCTCCCTGTTTGCTGCTTGCTTCTGATAAGGATGTCAGACGAAGGTTGTACAGTCCAACCAAATACCATCCATCCACCTCTTAGCTGGTCTACAACTGGGCCTATCCCCATTTACGGTGCCAACAATTGCAACTTTAGGGTATCTTTAATGTTTAAGGGTTCATACGCTGAACGTGTCCATATAAATACCACAGTCTTTTGAGGAAGATCTTCTCAATGATGTTATGTTTGAAACCCAATTGTTTGATGGTGGTGTTTTTGATTCTGACTACCTTGGTTATGCCAAACACAAGAAGCCTGCCTTCGTCATCTTTCTTTAGTGTCCATGTTTCAGAGCCGTACATCATGTACATCAGGAATAGACATTATCAGGGTTGAATACAGCTCCATTCTGGTCTTACTAATAGGAGTTTCATGTCAATTAGATTTTGCATGGCTCCAATTGCTTTACCTATTCTGAGTTGGATGTCTTTAGTGCAGGGTCCCTAATTTGAGATTGTACCACCAAGGTACACGAAGTGCTCTATTTGTTTGAGATCAGTGTTGTTTATGTTGATTTTGACTTCAATGTCTCTCCGGCTTATAACTTGGACCTCTGTTTTGGCTATATTAATTTTGAGGCCAAGAGTGATGTACTGGGGGACCATGTTTACTCATGTTTGCAGACCTGTCTTGCTTTCAGCTATAATCATGGCAATATTATCTGCGGAGCGGAGGTTAGACACCAGCTGGCCTTACTGTATGTGTGCTCCGATGGGAGTGCAACACTTGAACGCGTAGCGCGACGTTGAACGTATGGTGTAGGGAGCCTTGCTACTGTATGACCAACTCCAGGAAGATGTTGAATAGATTGGAGAAATTATGCAGCCCTGACGAACTCCAACGTTGGTAGCGAACCAGTCTGTAAGCTCTCCATTTACTCTCACCGAGATTTGTGATTTACTGTAAAGAGCGTTTAGTATAGGCGGATGCCATTGCTTTCCAGATGCCGTTTTGCCATACAATGTCAAAAGCTTTTTCAAAGTCCACGTAGCAGCAGTATAGGTCTTGTTCTTTTATTTTGCAGGTACTCTCTCCCGGATTATATCCGCAGTTGCCCTTCAATTGGGTCTTGCAAATCACAACTCAAGACACACCTTTGCCAAAATGTGTATTATTATCATATGTTTATAAATTGTTTGTATCTTTTCTGTTGTTGTTCTTAACTTTCTTGATCCTTTTGATCCTGGTTTTGTTGCTCTTTATGCGCCATGAGCGTTTCTTGCGGATTTGCGCGCTTTACCAGTATTCATTATTATCAATTATTATTATCATTCTTTTTTTATGTCTAGACTGTAAATTCAAAAATTTAGTAATAAAATAAACGTTATTTTTATGAATAGAAAAAGCTATCTTTTCCACTTGAGGCAGTCTTGCTAAATGAGTGTAGATCTGATCAAAACCAAGATGCATTTCATCAGGTTGGCACTGTTGCTGCTACTGTGGTTGCCTATGGTTGTGTCAGTGTACTTTGATTCTGGTAAGTAGCTTCTATTTATTTTGGGTTTTGTTTTTCCCTGTATTTTTTCTGTTCTGTTGGGGTGTGGGTAGTTTTGTTTTGTTTTGTTTTTCAAGGGTCACATTACAATCAATTTAGAAAATAGAGAAATACATGCATTCACCTGACACAAAATGTTCCTGTGTTTTGTGGTACCTAATTCAAAATAATATTCTATATCACATTAAGTGAGCACATTTCTTCCCCGTAATAAATACTTTGTAGTTATGATGTTTGAAGGAACCACACCTAAATGAAAAAACGTTGTAGCAAATCAGTTCATGAACAAATTGAGTATTCTATGTTGCTTAGTGTGTGCTACGCAGTGACAATGTTTGTGGTAACCAATGCATAAATACATATCTGAATGATTTCGATTTTGTTTTTTGTATATAAAGAGCAAGTGTGAACAATAGCCCAACAGACATTAACAAAGTCAATGAATTGAGTTATTACAAATCAAACTGGTAACTCTCTACAAAGAGTTCTGATGGGCCAATCAATTGGTTCACTGCAACTCAGAAAACATTCATACTACAAGTAAACACAAATGAACAGGGCGGAATAAGATAAAAGCCCTAACATATGGACAACAACATCCAAAATATAAATAAAAGAAAACATAAATATCTGGAGGTCATGGACATAGAAAGAGCCTAGAAAACAAATTCTGAAGAAGAGTTGGAGAGAATGTGTCTGTTCACACAACACTTAAAAGACTGGATTCCTTCCTCTAGGATGTTGCCAACAACATTGTCTGGAAGACCGTCCACAGTGGAACTGCTGTATGAATGAAGCTTCTGGCAGTCGGCAATGAAAGCGCATGAGCTTTCATTGCAACACTTGAACGCGTAGCACGACGTTGAACGTATGGTGTGGGGAGCATTGCTGCTAAATCTTGTAGACAGTGGACATAGTATACCATAAATATCAATGACATCCCATAACAAAGAATTCCCAACAAATTTTTTGGAAACAACGTGCTCCAGGTCCCAGTTACTAGAATGTAACTTGAACAAATTGCCTATAAGCATGATATGTCAGATATGATATTTAGGAACGTTAAAGAGCTGTTCGGCAGTTGGTAATCAAAGTGGTCGTAGATCGATATTTTTGCTAGATTAGAAGCGCGTCTTCTGCGTATTTTCTCCCACATACCGGATGCCCGTCATGCATTGCACATGCTAAAACATATGTATAGCCTATGACAAGGTAATCTGAGTTTACGTTTATCATCAGAGGATGACCCCGAAATTTAGAAAGACATCAATCTATGATTGACAGTTATAATTTACACCTAATAAGATATATTTTGTTTCATCTGTAGATGATGACGTACCTTGCGGAACTAGGCCTGGACATAGACCTCAAGATCGCATATTTAATGGTCGAGATGCAGTGATGGGTGCATGGCCGTGGATAGGTCAAACAAGCCCCGGTCCGGCAATTGGTAAACAACCCATTGTACTCATTGATCGTGAGTGGGGTTTGATACAGAAGATTAATATCGAACAGTGAGTAGACCTTTTAATTTTTCCAACTCATTGACAAGAAACCTGAGCCAGTAAGACTTGTTCTAGTACGAAAAGATGCGTAGTAATAGTGCTCTGATATATGATACGAAATACCTGATCAATTTACATGGATGAGAAAAGAGAAAGAATGGCGGAGGGTGAGTTTTAGTGGAACGTTTTATATATAAAGAAATTACCCGTTTCAGGAAATATGGCACAATAATTTCCACTGTTGGCAAGTTGTCGGAAAGATGGCAGAGCCATTTATGAAAAAGAGGTGCATCTGTTTACGAGACACGTTAAAACGGGTTCATTTGGTTGCATAGTGCATACCCATGTGACCACCGCCCCTCCTCGGATGCATGGGTCATGATTGGTCACACAGGAGACAATACGCGTCTCGAGTAGCCTATCAGCAGAATATAGCAAGCTTTGTGGAAAGCGTCGCTCCATCTGCTACATTTTTATATAATTATTTGTAGGCTACTCATCTCATACATTAAAAATGATACTTTTAGTCACGATGTCGTCAGGTGTTGCTCTTGCCATTCGTTTAATTTAGTCTGCAATTTCTCTGTTTTTCTCATACTTGTACAAATACACGTCAAAATTACGCCGGCTGCCCGTGTAATTTTCAAAACATAAAAACATAAGTATGCCTGTTCTGAAACTGTAGGCCTACTAATGGTGTATAGTTCAACGTTTGAAAGTTGGTGTATTGAAGACAATCATTGGGGGCATGTCTTTCGCTGCATTTCTGATCATCTGTTTTCACATCTGCCATAGCGGCCGCTTGAAATGATTACCAACCCTTCATGGTCATACGGCACTTTTATGAACAAAATAGGTGCACCTACAAATAATAGGGTCTTCTATGTACGTCGTACAGCCAAATTGACAATAACGAATCTGCCCTTTCCTCTTCAATATCAAAGAAAGTCCATACTCATTATAGGAACCATAATATAATTGTATTCTATGATACTATATATAATTTACATAGGCCTTTATGAAATTTGGTTAGTTACATAATGATACTGCATACCTTATCACAAACTGTTAAAAGTATTTGAGATTTGCTGCATTTTTACATGTTTAAAGAATTTATACAATTTAAGATATGACGTTTTAAGAATAAGTTCTCATAATGTAGCTTTAATATCCTAGATGCCTTTGCAAATCACATCATTTAATACATGATGGTTAGAATTAGAGTTATATTTATCTTATATTTACTTTCTTTATCGAGTTGTTTATGTGGTCTTCATCTGCAAGCAATTGAAATTTTAAAAAAATAGTATATTGTATTGTGAATGTTGCTTCCGATACAACGCTTTTAATTTAAATAATTTGATATCAACGTACTACATGTGTTTTTTTCTAACATAACATATCTACCCAGATTGAAGTACACCAAGTCCGTCGTATTCGCTGACATAACTCGAAATGGCAATGGCTCTTCGCCTTACCGCCAGGAGGTTGCAATCCGTAAGGTATATTCACATCCACAGCATCTCCAATTTGAACAAAACGATATAGCTGTGGTTCGCTTCGACGAACCGGTAAACATCACAGACTATGTCCGTCCAATATGTATGAATAAACTATACGACGAATGGGAACGGTACGATAATTGCTGGATCGCTGGATGGGGTTTCCGAAACGAATATGGTAAGTGTCCCCTTTTGAGCATATACGGTAGCACTTTTTGAAACTGTAAAATTGGTGGACTGGTCTTTTCTGAAATAGAGTCCATGACGCTAAAATGGTATCTGACAGAAATGGGCTTCATGTGGGAGGTCTGTGTACGCGTGGAACCCGGTGTGGAACCGGGGAATGATTCATGAAGCAGATATTTTAAGGGGAGCCGTTCAAACATTTACGTAGAGTCTTCGGGAAACACCAAAGCGATATCCCAAACGAGTTTAGGCTATGTAAAAGGGTTTGAGAGCCATTGCGTTAGGATAGCGCAAATCTGCACTCATTTCGGGATGTGAACACAAACCCCAATCGATCTTGGTACTGTCTACTGACATGGCTGATGGAGAGACGTACGAGTTTAAGAAATTGTTTTCTCTTCTTCATTTTCAACATTGAAGAAAGCACTACCAGTGAGTGAGTAAGCCAAATGGTAAAACAAACAAAAAGCGGTTGAGGTAGGTATGAAAATAGTCTTAGGTAACCAGAAAGTTGTGAAAACATGAAACCAGCGCTTTTCCGTACCGATTTCATAATGTGATTGTGAAAGTTCCGCTTCAGAAGTAAATGTGTATGATTGCCTTAATGAGCCTAACTACTTACTATGAACAATGTGTTTTAACGAAAACGTTCCAACAAAATTGACCGCGTTATCTTTGAATGCCAATGAGCGTGATGTCAGACATTTATTACAACACAAATAATACTATATATATGATGGGTACAAAAATTAAGCGACCGCTGCCATTTTCCATATGATGTGGGCTGGTGTTGCGTATAAGGGATGCAACAATTAAGAACGATGCATGGATCAAAGAAACAAAATATTTCCGCCTTATTTATTTTAATATTTGAAATACATGACCGTCTTTACGGATCTTATCATTATCCAGGCGACACCTCTGCAATCCTTCAAGAAGGTTTTACACGGATACGTCCTTCAGCTAATTGTAGCAAGGACCTTCATGGGTCTGAACTTTGTGGTCAAGAAGTTGGGAATGGGGAGTCAAGTATTTGTGCGGTAAGTATCGCTAAGATCAGTCTAATCATTACATTGTGCAAAGCGTTTATAACAATAGCATACAGGAATGGCAAGTGCACAAGTTTACCTCAGCAGTGACGTAACTAGGATCAATTGCGACATAACCGACTACTTAATTTTATAATTTGCCATTTTTAAAGGGGGAGCAGGGCGGCCTTCTGGCAGGGAAGGGGCAAATGCCCCACTGTCCCCTCTGGTTACACCCCTACCCCAGTCGCACGTCTTAAAAATACCAATTAAAGATACATCAACATTATGCCAATATCATAGACCATGGTAAATAAAACAGGTACCAACCGCCCAACTGAGAACATACATAGTGAAAAATGAAAATGGTTCAAGAAATAAGATACAGCCTTTATGATCACCATTTTGACTTTACAGTTTGAATATGGTGCTCCAATGATGTGCACAGATGACGCTCAACGCTGGTATCTATTGGGACAATCAAGTTATTGGCGGTTCGCGTGTGGTAATAACACATCTGTGTATTCCAGAATTTCAAATTTGACTGGTTTTGTTGAGGACACCATTAATCGAGTTGAAGGTATTATTTTATATTTATATGTTTGGTGAATTTTCTATATCGGGGATTGTAATGCAGATACCTTGTTTGTGTCCTTGCTAAGAAGTGATAAGTTTCTTGTACCGCTTAGTTTACTTGCGGGATGTAGACAGAGGGGCATAAACAAATGAAGGTCTCCGGATATGAAATAAGATTTTGATAATAAATGGGTAATTCTAAATAAAACACAATTCAGTTTTTACCATTACAGGACAGATTTTGAAATATTTTGAATTTAAAATGTCGTATTGATTTTGAGAAAAAAAGATCATTTCACCACAGACGGCAAAATGTTGTTTACTATCCAGGTAAAGAAAGTAGAAGAGAACATGGAATGGCATTTGTTGCTAACTCTCGAATTGCCAAATGTGTGCTTCGGTATATGAGAGGATTATATCACTTCGCTTCCAAGGTAAACCAGTGATAAGTTTCTTGTACCGCTTAGTTAAATTGCGGGATGTAGACAGAAGGGCATAAACAAATCAACCAGCAAACATTTTGATGATACAAGTGAACGCACCTATCTCTGCATCAGATAAGGATGATATTGAAAGCTTCTATGACAATTTACAACAGACCATAGATAATATGATGGGAAACAACGGTCTAGGTGAGCAAAATGAGCATAATGAGAGAGGAGAACGTCTTGTTGTCAGACTGGAAGAAAGCGGTCTTCCTCCCTCTTCCAGAGAAAGGGGAAACCTAAAAACAACAATAGGTTCTAATCCATATCATTGTACAAAGGATCCGACAACACCTGGAGAATGAGTTACCACCAGAACAGGCAGGCATCAGGAAAGGACGAGGTACAAGAAATCAAACAGGTAACCTGAGAAACATGATGGAGAAGAACTTCGAATTTCAGCAACCTCTATATCTAGAGCTTCATTGGCTACTCTAAGGCATCACCGAGCTGATTAAATCCCTCTACAAAGACCAAGAGGCTACAGTAAGAACAGATAATGGCGACTGTGAGTGTTTCTCAATTGGGCAAGGCGTTCGTCAAGGATGTATCCTGTCACCCTACCTATTCAACATTTACGCAGAATACATCATGAGACAAGCTTTTGATGGATTGGAAGGTCAAGTTTCAGTGGGAGGTCGCACAATTACCAATCTCCGATATGCTGATGATGATATACCACCTTGATAACGAGAACTGGAGATGAACTTCAAGATCTAATACACAGAGTGAAAGCATACAGTGAGAAGTTTGGGCTTTTTCTGAATGTTAAGAAGACCAAAGTCATGATCGGTGAAGACAACAGCAACCAACAAGTGAGGGTCGATAACAATAATGTAGATTGTGTTGACACCTTCAATTTCCTTGGATCACTCATTCTTAGTGGAAGCTCGGGGGAGATTAAAAGGCGACTGGCCATGGTTAAAACATCAGCAAATGCACTATCAACCATTTGGAAGGATAGAGGAATCACAAAGGCCACAAAGGTACACATTATGAAGGCATTGATCTTTCCGGTGGCTACATATGGAGCTGAAACCGGGTCAGTGGGAATTGCGGATTCAAAGAAAATATCAGTTTTGGAAATGTAGTGTTGGCGCAAGATGTCAGGAAAGATCATAAGACTACTGAATTTGTCATTAGCCAGAGTTGGGACCAAACATCTCTGTGTAATAAGATCATGCGCAACACTTTAGACACGTTGTAGACGAGAAGGTGATAACCTATAAAAGGTGATAACTCAAGGAGCTGTCGAAGGAATTCGTAAAAATTGCAGACCAATACTCCGTTGGACTGATGTCAACAGGGTTATCTCTTATCTCTACACATCGCATGTCACAAAATAGACAACGATGGCGCTCCATCATCAATAGGGGTCACAAATAATCAGCCATGATTTATAGGACGACGACGATTGATTTTGAGGCTGTTGATGCATATTTTAAGTGAAATATCACATATCATAACGTATATCTATCTACCTGTGACTCAACATTTGACGAAATTCGAAATGGTAAATTTAAAATACATTAGCCTATAACCATCGAACGAAAATTGACGTCAATGTTCAACGATATCAAGCTTAATGCAAACTTGAAAAGGTAATCTACGATATATTAAAGTGTGGAATTCTAAATAAGTTTCAGAAATAGTGTACATTAGGAATCCCAGCCATGTATCAAGTCTTTGACGGGAATAAAGTGCATCATCTTACTATAATTTGTCTTATGGTGTGACTATGTATGTATCCATAAAAGGCTCTCTCAGTTTGCAACTAAACGCCGTGAACTTTGCACTGATAAAAGATGATTATAATGTGAGTGTTATAAGCTATAAATGGCTGAAAACCGTACAGAATTGACCGAGATATGAGTAAAAAACCATGAAAATCCATGGATACGGGCCGTGTTTGTTTTGTTTATCTTCATGCGTACTGCAACCATGCATTCGGCGCCTAACACATAACGCGTCGTAGTGCGTCGTGCAAAATAAACGCTCACACGCACTACACCCACGCACCCTACACACGCGGGCGGGTAAATATTGGAGAAATACGCGGCTCCACGGGAATTGGTTACGGTTTTAGGCCTTGGGGTTGAGATAAGCCACGGGGCGGGGCGGAGACGGGGACGGGGTGGGAACGGCGGCGGGTCGAAGACGGGGGACAGGGAGGGGCGGGGACGGCTGGGGGCGGCGGGGTGGAGGGGGTCTAATGAAGAAATGTGGTTTGGGAGGCACGGCCTTGGGGGTTGAGATATGCCACGGGCGGGGGGGGGGGGGTGCGGGGGCAGTGACGAATGGGGGTTGTGTGTAATGATGTAATGTGGTTTGAGAGGCAGGGGTATATGAAGAAATGTGATGCTAAATTGCGTAACGGATATGCCACGGAGCGGGGTGGAGGCGGGGGCAGGGTGGGGAGTGACTGGTGGGTACGGGATATGGTTAAGGTTTAGGCCTTGGAGTTTAAAAATGGCACGGGCGTGGGCGGGCGAGAGGTGGGGGGGGGTCTTTTTAATTTTTTTAATTGAAATTTGAAAACTTTTAAATTATACAAAACCTTTTGATTTAAAACAAAAATGTTTTAAATATTGTTCTATTCCTATGTGTTTGGTTATAAATTTTCCAACACATAGGCCCTATGTGTTGTTTCATTTTGTAGGTGTTCTATCTGGTAGGCCTACTCCCTAGCGGGAGAGCCCGTCCGAAGGACGGGCGTCCCGCTAGTATAATTAATACGCGGTAATGTGCGTTTGTTACATGTCTGGTATCTAAGGCACACTTTATCCTACGTTTTATGTAGCATAAATGCCTTAGTCGAATGTTGTAATGGTGTTGACCTTTATAAAAAAAGGACAACGTACTTTCCTTAAACATGTTAAAATGTCAGTTTCTCTGTAGGTATAAAAACAAGAGTCTAATAAATTTCTTGATTGCTTGGTACTTTGCTCGAAATTTTAGCATGTTCTGACCCGGACTATAGATGTAATGATGATGTCACGTGTGTCCTGGAACATGAGAGAGGCCTTTGCGATCGTATTGAACAGTGCCCAGATGGAGACGATGAGAACGATTGCCCCAGTAAGTTCTATAGTTTAAATATTTATTTCTTGCATTTTCAACCTTATTAACGTTAATTGAATCACATAGCCATGAAAATCTTTCGAAATTATGCATGTCTATGTCTTCTCATTTCATCGAGGTTTGTTTAAGATAAACTTTACTTGTAATTGCAAATAAAACAACACTATGGTAATAAAGTCAAGAACAGCTAAAACTATCTAGCTCGTTGTTAATACCCTGATTATCTCTTCCAGCACACAACCACCATAATCAATGAACAAATAGACCTCGCCTTTAAAGATGCAGCTTCAACTTCATTTTCGTGAAATAATTCATATTGGTTCGATTGTTCAACCATTCTAAAAACGAATCTGAAAGGGAAATTAAAATCGATATACTTTTTTACTTCTTTTTCAGTTGAAATGTGCACAAACACTACATGTTCAAATGGCGGTATATGCAGTGACACAGAAGATGGTTATTCGTGTGAGTGCACCGACGATTGGATGGGTAGAAACTGCGAAATAGGTACGTCAAACCTACTAAACGGAACTTGAGTATGTGTGCTCTTGTCGTAAGTTATGGACACTCACTCGTGCAATGCTTTAGTCCCGTAGGTAGTTTTCCAAGAACACCGTTGTTTTTAGAGAACAACATTCACAATGCTTTGGCTTTTCTCTTTAGTATGTTTACCAGGGGTGAAAGGTCAAAGTTAATTCCATCCACTGATTTGATCCGATGAATTGAGGTATAAGCCTATATGGTATTACGGGTATATACAATATCCAAAGATATCTTCATATAAGTCTGATTTCAGCTATATATGTTATAACGACCACTTGCCTCGAAATGTATTGTGTGATATTATTATATTAATTTTTTTTTTTTAATTTTGTGCAGTAAAAATTCATGTTTTTCGAGGGATTACAAATTAAACCTCTTCAAATAGTTTTTATATCACATTCTTAGGGATTCTATCAATTGTGTTATATTTGGTTTCAAAATATGTGTGATAGATTGTATCAAAACAATATAATATCAAAACAATGTAATATCAAAACAATATAATATCAAGACAATATCATATCAAAACAATATAATATCAAAACAATATAATATCAAAAACATATATAATTTCAAAACAATATAACATCAAAATAATGTCATTCTTGTTTCTCCTTATAGTAAACTGCGGAGAAACCAACATAACCATCCCGATAGGCTCTGCGGTAAATCTGAGTTCTCCTCTATATCCTGACAATTATCCTGTGAATTCAGTCTGTCAATGGACAATAAATGTCCCGGATGGATACAAAGTGTTGGTCGAGTTTTTGGACTTTAGCACTGAGTTCAGTTATGATGGAATAACACTGGATGGGACAGCGTTCACTGGGTCCATCACGCCAGAGAACTTCACGTCTACTACTGAACTGTTGAGTGTCGAGTTCAATTCAGATTTTTCGGTAACCTATCGAGGGTTCTTATTGAGATTGTCTGCAATAGACGTTTCAGGTATAGACTACATTTACTTTAAGTCTAGGGTAGTGGCTTTTATTTTCCTGGAGGTACAGGATTTGGAAACATATCATGATCTTAAAGATATTAATCTAGATTAAAATATATATTTGTTGCAATAAGAGTGGCGTCTTTTGTTTCAATAATGAACAATTAATCATGAGAGGGGATTTATATTGTGAAGCGCTAAATTTGTGGTTTGGAACTATGCCGATTTGCAATTCACAATACATTTGTCGAGTTAACCATTAGTTTAGAATCATTTAGCCCAAATGATTCAATAATGTAGGTTGAATTGTTTAAACATATTTTTGAAGACAAAAAAACAGATTTTCCAGTAAGCATAACCCATGTTCATTTGCTAATTAAGTATCACTAGGAATGCTCAAATAGCATTTGTTATTGCAATATAATGTTACACACCCGTAAAATCTGTTACACTACAATCTCAACGTCCTATGATTACGTTATCAAATAAATGTTATCATAGAATATAAACTGTTATTTCTCTTATATCATGTATATAGGACTTAACGAATGTGAGTGGTCTCCATGCGAAAATAACGGAACATGTACCGATGAGGAGGATGGTTTTGAATGTGTTTGTGCCACTGACTTCACAGGACGAATATGCAATCGTGCAATGACAGGTGCTGATTTTATCCTGGGAGGCCACTCATGTATCAAAGTTATAAGCATACGTGTAAACGTACCCTCACTAGAGAGCACTTTTAACGAAGATTCCCAAGGAAGAATAGCGTGACTAACATTGATCGAAAAATCCCTGTATATACGTTTTTATTCACGTGAATGCTTACAACATTTTATCTTAGTGCCACTCGAGTGATTATTTATTTATTTATTGCTTTATTACATGATTGTTATCCTTATATAATTTAAAATGTATAGTTACCTTTTCGATGCTAACTGGTCACATCAGCATGCATTTTGAGTTCTTCAAAATGCAAAACCTTGTGCACACTCGCAACGCACGCAAACGATAACTGTAAGTGGAATCTTCGTGATACCCGCAACAAGGGCGTATTCAGGTCTGTTTTGATGGTGGGGCCAAATGTTGTATCCTAGTGAGCGGAGCGAGCGAACCGAGTGGAGCGACCGGCGGGAGGGATCCTGGGGCGAAGCCCCTGGAATATCATGGGTTATCGTCATTTTTAAGGCAAAGATTCAGCATCTTGAAACAAGAAGAATTATGGTGGTTCGAAATCCATTCTAATATTGAAACCTGTATAAAAAATGTGCGGGAAACCGCAAACATTTTCAGTTTATGAACCAAAATGGTCCAGAAAAATTCCCTGAAGCCATCTTGTTAAGCTTAAATGTTGAAACATTGGAACTAATACGCGTGAAGCGTGCAAATTTTAACACTAACAAGGTACAGTATGACGTTTTAACGTCCTCACATAATATTTAGAATATTGGGGGGGGGGGGGGGGTTCGAGAGCCATTATAATGTTGAAACCTGCAGAGAAAAAATACGCGCAAAGCATGCAAAAAAATGTCAGTTTTTGAAATAAAATGGTCATTGACAACTTCCTGAAGCCATCTTGTTAAGCTTGAATAATGAAACATTGAAACTTTACCTTTACCTAGGCTTTTTCAGCCTCTGTAGGCTGAAGCCCTCTTTCAGCATCTTCCATCTGTGTCTGTCTTGTGCTTCTCTTGTCCATGTCGTTCCTCTGTATTCGGTTAATTCGTCTCTCCATCTTTGTTTCTGTCTGCCTCTTCTCCTTTTGCCTGTACGGGGTTGCCACTCGGTTGTTCTTATTGTCCACCGATTATCTTTCTGTCTCGCGATATGTCCTGCCCATCTCCATTTCATTTCCTTGATTTTTTCAATGATGTCTTTTACTTGAGTTTTATTACGAATGGTTGTGTTCTTTTGTTTGTCTCGTATTGTTATGTTTAACATCCTCCTTTCCATGGCTCGCTGCGCTACTAGAAGTTTCTGTTCAGTTTCTTTGGTTGTTGACCAAGTTTCGGCACCGTATGTCATGGTAGGTAGCACACATTGATTGAAAACCCTTGTCCTTAATGTTATTGGTATGGTTTTATCACAGAGAATGGTTTTGTTTCTGCCGAAGCAGCTCCAGCCTGCCTTGATTTTTATCAAGACTTCCTCTCTCGTATTGTTCTCCATTTTTATTTCCTTGCCAAGATATTTGTAACTTTCTACCTTTTCTATCGGTTCCTTGTCAATTTCGATGGACTCCTTTGTTTGGAAATTTGTCATGAATTTTGTTTTTCCTTTGTGCATTTTCAGACCAACTTTTCTGCTTTCCGTATTCAGACAGTTTAGTTGGGCCTCCAATTCCTTCACTGAGTTAGCTAGTAAAGCCACATCATCTGCAAACCTGAGGTCTGTTAGCCGCTCTCCATCGATGAGTATCCCTCTTTCTTTCATGTCTACCTTCTTGAACACCTCTTCCATTGCAGCAGTGAAAACCTTTGGAGAGATTGTGTCGCCTTGTCGCACACCTCTGCTGATTTTGAAAGGTTTTGAGATGTCCTCGTCGATATGGATCCTCGCTGTCGCGTCAGTGTATATATCCTCTAGGATTTGAACATATCCTTCATTTATTCCTATTTTCCTTAATGCTAGGAAGAGGTCACTATGCTCAACTGAGTCGAACGCCTTTTCATAGTCGATGAATCCGACGCAGAGCTTTATTTGGTACTCATTGGCCTTTTCAATTAGCTGGCTTAAAGCCTGAAGATGGTCAGATGGTTGAGAAACCTTGTCTGAATCCTGCTTGTTCCCTTGGTTGGTTTTCATCAAGCACTCTCTTCATTCTGGTTTGAAGGATTCTTGTAAATATTTTGTATGGGTGGGAGAGCAGACTTATTGGCCTGTAGTTTTTGATGTCCTCTTTGTCTCCCTTCATGTGTAGAAGTATGACCTTTGCTTCCTTCCATTCCTTGGGGATTTTCCTTTCAGTAAGTATCTGATTGTATAGACTTGCCAGCTGGGTGTATATTTGCTCACCTCCGATCTTGATGATATCACTGGTTATCTCGTCTAAACCGGGTGCTTTGTTTTTCTTCACTGCAAGTTCAATTTCTTCAACTGTGATGGTAGGTATGTCCATTTGGTCGGGTGACAAGAAGTTTTCTTTAACTTGATTAGACCTGGAGCTGTACAGTTCCTGGTAGAACTCTGCGCAGACGTTGAGCACTTCTCCCCTAGTTGATGTTCCATCTTTCTTTTTCATCTGTCTTATTCTGGTTTTCTTGCTATTTAGTTTTAGTATCTGTTTTGGTCCTCTACCGCTTTCTAAGATGGATTCAATTTGTTCTCTTTCCTTTCTCCTGCTCCTCTGCCTTCTCTTCTTCCTTACCAATTTTACTGTGTCCTGGTAGTCTTTGTTTTGTTGTGTTGTCTTGTTGGCGGTTATCTTGAGTTTCTTCCTTTTGGTATCAAGCTCATCAATTTCCTTGTCTTCTTCTGATTTCTGTATGGCTTGTTTTTCTTTTGGTGCTATTTTCTCAGCAACCTCCTTTACTGTGTCGGAGATGAGTGAATACTTGGTATCCACATCAGAGTCTTCAATGCTTAGTGCTGCAAATCTGTTTTTCAGCTCTATTTGAAATGCTTGTTTTCTTTCTGCCAGTTTCACAGCATCCAGCTTGCTCTTTCTCTTATTGTTGATGAAATTCAGCCTGGCCAGTTTCTTATTTAGTACTATCTTGGCTCTAACCATTCTATGGTCACTCCCAATATCTACTTTCGTGATCACTTCACAGTTCCTTAGTATACCACGTTGGCTACTCAATATAAAGTCGATTTGGTTTCTGGTTTTTCCATTTGGACTTTCCCATGTCCAGTACCTGCTTTCTTTCTTTTTGAAGAAAGTATTGGCAACAACTAGTTTCTGTTGTGAAGCAAATTCTAGTAGCATTTCGCCCCTTTTATTTCTTACACCAATTCCATGTTTCCCTACGAGGGATTCCTCTCCTGCGTGACGTTTTCCTATTTTGGCATTAAAGTCGCCCATCACTATTCGGTATTTTGCTTTGCTTTCTGAAAATGCCTTACTCACGTCTTCATATACCTCTTCTACAGCTTCATCATCATAGTCTCCTGTAGGTGCGTATATTTGTACTATGCAGAGAAATTGTCCCCCTGTAAGTCTTACTTTCAGTGCGATTACCCTGTTAGAATAGGACTTTATCTCTTCAATGTAGTTTTTGAACTTCTGATGTATTAAGAATCCAATACCTTTGGCTTTTTTGTTATCTTCTGTTTTCCCATGATTGTAAAGCCAGATCCCTCCTGGTAGTTCTATAGTACTCTCTCCTTCTCTCTTGGTTTCTGCAAGACCTATTATGTCCCACTTGAAGTCATTTAGTTCGTCCAAGAGCGATTCTAGAGATTCATCAGTTCTTATTGTCCTTGTATTGTATGTGCAGATGTTTATATATGTTTGTCCACCCTTTGCCTCCTTATCAGTCTTGCAGCTTCCTTTCGGCGTTGACTGCAGAACGTCATTCAAAGGATTGTTGTTTCCTATGGAGGTCGGACTGGACAATTTGCAACCTCTTTTTCCTAGTCGGTTGCGCCCGTTTTGGCCTCGGGCAATACAGCCTTTTCTTTCTTGTACTTTCATGATGCTTTAAGGGTTTTTGCCTGTAACTGACGCGCTGGCAAGGCGTGTTGTCAGTCAGCAATGCCAGCTAACTTGGCGGTACCACCAGCTGTTGTCTATATTATTAGATCTTCCACCTGCTGGAGATGACTTTGTGCCATTAATCCTCTTCCGGACCTTCTGCCACAAGGACTATCTTGACCTTGCTGACCAGTCAAGAACTATTTAACCCATAGCTGGGTCAATAACATTGAAACTAATACGCGCGAAATGCTCAAAATTTGGTATTTCTAACACTTAAATGATCCAGTAGGACGTTATAAACGTCCCTACATAATATTTGGTGTGGTTCGAGACCAATTATAAATAATGTTGAAACCTGTAGAAAGAATGCGCGCAAAGATTTTCAATTTTTAAACTAAAATGGTCATGGAAAACTTTTCTGAATTCATCTTGTTCTGCTTGAATAATGAAACATTGAAACTTATATTGAACCCAATACGCGCAAAGCGCGCAAAAATCAGCATTTTTTACACGTAAAAGGTCCAGTATGAAGTTGTTAACGTCCCCCATATAATATTTAGAATATTTACAGTGGTTCGAGACCCATTATAATGTTGACACCTGTATGAGTCGGAAAAATGAGCGCGAATCGAGCAACAAATTTCAGTTTTTGAACTAAAATGGTCAAATGACCCCAATGTGACCCCACTCTGAAATAGTTATCCATGCCACCATGCAGACTTGTTCTTTTTAATATCAAAATTAAGTCAAATTATAAACCTCAGTGTATTTCAGTGTGATTTGGTAATTCTTTGAAATCTAAAAAAACCACACAAAAAAACACCTTTTTTTAAATTTTCTTTTTTTAGAAATTAAAAATTCATCACCTAAATGACCTCAATTGACCCTATGTGACCCCACTCTGAAATAATATTTATCCATGCCACCAGACTTTTGTCTTTTTAATATCAAAATTGAAATCTAAAAAAAACAAAAAAACAAATCGCCCTACCAACCGCCAAAAAAATTTGAGGTGAAAGGGCAATCCAACAACAACAAAAATAGGCCTTATGATCATTCCCTTTCAATGGCCGGGCATCATCAAAACCTAGCATCTTCCATTATCATGATCCTAATTCACTATTATCTTCACTCATCATCAATCATCATCATCATCAACATCATTTACTCATCATCATCATCATCATCATAATTAGACACTTTTCAGCCTTAGGGTTATTAAAAGGGTGAGGGGTGGGGACATTTGCTATTATGTCAAATGTGGAATTGAAAAAATAAAGAAAAGAAAAAGAAAGTTGTTGCCAAAGCTGTTGGTTTTATGCCCCTTTTGACCTAACATATCTCGGCAACCAAATGTCCGATTGAAATAAAAATGTTCAGTTCAAGAACATTCAGACCAAGGATAAAAAATACTGTAAATTTGATAGCTGATCTTGTGTGCTTGAGACAGCAAGGAATTATCCTAGCATACAATCCTTTTTTCACAAATAAAGCATGAAACTAAACACTAGCATGTTCAACTTAACGCTTTACACATTATTATTTATGTAAATACCTTTTAAACAGGAGGTAGATGTGGGGAGCAGGATATCGTGTTGGCTTCAGATTCCTCTAGTAAACTAACATCATTCAACTACAACGGTATTAATGGTAGCACCGTTGCTTATCGCTGCAAATGGATAGTTACGGCACCCGAAGGCAGACAGGTCAGAGTAGAATTTATCGATATCAGTACGATACCTTTGTGGGAAGTTCTATTCCTGGACGGGATACCCTTCAGCGGAGCGCAAACACCTGAAGAAGACTTCTTGTCTGAAGGGAACGTTCTCGAGATTCTGTGGAATACTTATGATGAGCCACTAGAGTCAATTGGATTCCATGTGATACTATCTGATTATTTAGCTCCAGGTAAAACTGCGTATTTATGTAAACAACATACATGGTTGAGTCAAAAAACTGCAATAGTGGAAAAAAGCCATCTTGTTTTCAAAACCAAGTTGATGTTTGAAATTTTATGTTTCATGAGAAAAATTGAAGACAATCGCATTTTTCGTTTGCCTTTGGTGAACCTTTTTACCAATGCACCGATTTCACACGCTTGTCCACGAAACACCCAAAACATGCATAAGATTTCAAAATGCGTCTCTCAATAAAATTTTAAAATTCGAGTAAATTTGTGATATAATTTGAACATAATGCATTCTTTCTTGTTTACATGGGAGATAAAATAATCAATTTACATAACCCATGCTATGAATTGCTTATAATGTTCTAAATTTGAATATAAATGAAATCATTCCACAGTTTTGTTAGCGGGATCCGGATATTTAAATGTGAACATGAAATGTATGCAATATGAAAATTACCATGCTCGTGGACAAACAAGTACAATGGGTTGTGCAGCAAACAGGATCACCAAAGACAAACGAAAAATGTGATTGACTTCATTTTTTCACATCAAGTTAGGAACAACTATATCATTCTTGCAACGTTTAAGAAATTTCAAAGTACAACTTGGTTTTGAAAACAAGATGGCTTCTTTCCACTATTGCAGTTTTTTTTGACTCACCATGTAGTCCACGATTATTTGCGCATGAATGTAAGAGGTCTTCATAATCTGTATAGCACACCCGCTATAGTAGGCCTAGCACTAGCAGTAGTAAATAGTCTACAAACACTTATTGCAGTAAATATTTTGCATTTTAATAGGTTTCAAATTTAGTTGTTATACACCCACAGCTCTGTTAGTGTTAGATTCATATTGATCATAAACTTAATAGTCGATTCGTTAAAATACGGACCTATTCCATTACAGAGAAGAGGAACCAAATTTGATTAAGGGGGGCTGTTAAGTGTGAAGCTGTCACCTCTAACTTATGGCACTTTGGCCAAAGTGTATGGAACGAGTTTAGGGTACGACTACCATACACCGCTTGATGTATTTCAGATTTTCGTTTTGGTCAGAGACACCAGTAATCCGAGATATTTGTATGCATTATTCAATTTGATAGGTTCACAAGTTCTAGAGTGACCCCATTGCATTGGTATCGGTCTGACACCGTTAATAAACTGTGAGCAATCTCCGCACTGTCAAGTGTCAAGTACTCGTAAACCGAAAACGCGTCTTTGAAAAAGAATGACTGTGAAGTACATTCATGCGTATTGGTATTAATAGGCACTTTGTACAACTTATTTAATGGAATTTCATGCCAATCAATATAACGTAGCGTCCCTATCAATTATTTAGTCATAGAAACTTTATCTTCATTCAACAACATAATTGTATTGGATGAACCATGATATCACTACAACATATATTTTGGCGGTTGGATTTATGAAAAGCTCAGACCCATTTGGTCATGTGCAGAATTCATTTGGAATACCTTGTTTAGCCTGTTTTATGTAGGAAAATCTAGTAGGTCTTATAATTATTATATTGTGGACCCAGCGAAATAACAAAGAGTTTCAATTGTTAGGCCCTTGAAAGTTGAAATGTAATGGCAAATATGGGATACACTTTTATATATTGGGTCTTTTTTGACTATTTTTCAATATTGATAATTCTATATTCTACATTCCGTTTTTCAAGATGGCGATGAATGCGACAGCCAGCCTTGTCAAAATGGAGGAGCTTGTTTTGACAAGACGAACGGTTACAACTGCAAATGTCGACGAGGGTTTGCAGGACCAACTTGTCAAATTGTAACAGGTAAATAGCATGCATATATGCCAAAGGTTTTTCTAGTTTCATTTTAAATTGTAAATAGTGTGACAACAACATACCAACATTTCATTTGCCAATCATGATGATGGTGTAAATATATATTGGTGTCAATTTTGAGATTTTTCATATACATAATTGAGTAAAATGGTTGAGCCAAATCATAAACTGATAACATCTTTCCTATTTTTCCAAACAAGCAGTCAATATTTTGCTTAATGCAATGATATCTCTTTGGATCTTCACATACATTGGTCAAAGAGTTTCAAGTAGAATAACGTAGTATGAAACGTTAAAATGTTCGTCCTTAGAGTTCGTGTATCGACGGCTCAAGATCCGGGAAAGTTGGCATCTTATCCATATATTTGTTTTTATCTGTTACAGGCAAGGCTATCTCATGTGGACCAAATCAGGTTCGATGCAATGGTCGTAGCGGGCGCTGTATTAAGGCTACATATGTATGTGATGGACGTAACAACTGCGGTGATAGAAGTGATGAAATCGGATGTAAGTTTGAAAATGTTTAGAATACTTGAAATGACAAACTAGTCGGTAACGCACCCACTGATCACAGCCCTGTCCCCCTCATACCCCCCCCCCCCCCTTGAAGATCCTAATTACGCCATTGACGTGCACGATAATGAGACGTGATCTTCGAAATACGCTCTAAAGTCACTGCTCAGAATTAGATGAATAAGTATTAGTCTATGATAGTATCACGTCAATCTGGTGATCACAAGTTCAAACATAACGGCCTTTGTTTTCAGGCCATCACGCTTTTCAATACGTAACTCGTGTGTTACAAGATTCAAACCCTGACCAGTCAACATCTCGCCAAGTTTGTGATTGAATACAACATATATTTAGAAGATCTTTTACTAACCATTCCCTTACCTTCTACTTCAGGTAACTGTGACTTTCGCTGTCACAATGGTCGGTGTCTTCCAAAGCGGTATGTGTGTGATGGCAACAACAATTGTGGGGATTGGAGCGATGAATTACGACCAGAATGTGAGTTGATTTATCACTGACGTTTTTTCGTAATGTATATTTGATATGTATAATACCATAAGTGATACAAGATAACATATGATTACTACTCAAACCAAACACTGACAAATTATCTCTGGAAAATTTGATAATTTTCAGGTTAGACGGAAAGAATGCAACACCTGGCAGATCCGATTCATTACGACAGTTTCGTTGATGACAGTATTTGTTTGATATATTTAATAGGAGAAGGATAACTTCAGTTACAAGTATTGTGCAGTCGGGGTGCAAAATTCACCATCATTTTATAAGACTTGTTTTGGTTTTAGGGAATACATGTACGGTTACAGTTCTTATTTGCATCTATATAATCAGAGGGACTGCATCGTATTCGTTGTTGTTTACCACGATATGTTTAGTGTTTAATAGTTGGTGGGTATAATAGATAATGTATGTTCCTATATGGCCATGTGTTTTGAACTCACCACCCAAAAAGGGTGGTGGCGTTCATTTTTGTTGACGAATCATCCATCTCTCTCTTTTAACTCAACAACTAAATGTGGTAGAGCAATGGTTGAGTTGTCATTTGAAAGCCTATTTATCTAGCTACATTGTGTGAATAAATCAGGTATTTCTAGACCTGTTTGGCTGAGATATGATTGATTATACTGCGAAAGTCAGGGTTGGTGGCGGCGGTGACGGTGGCGCTGTGTACAATCTCTATGGGAAATATTAAAAAACAATCCCAATTCTACGTTCAATTTACAATAACTTCTCATCCCTGTATGGTATAAACATGATTTTGCTCTCATTTTATAGATTATTTTATATTCTATAAGATTCTGTTTTAACAAACGTGACAACTATTATGTATCAATTGTAATCATGAATCGATTGCATTGTCCTTGGCTTTCTTCGTATTCGCTACACAGTGAACTTGCCCTAATTCATCGGATTTACATACATGACTATAGCAAAAAAAGTATTCAACCGATGATAGCAAAGTTATACATTTTTGGAAAGCTCTCAAATAGGGGAATTCAAAAATGCCGTTTAAATCAGGCTTGTAAACTCTAATAAATATGAAAGTTAAACGTTTGTGCTCATTTACTTCCAGATATACTATATTTCAACAAGTTACCATTGACAACCATTATGTTCTCTTGGGTATTTGCATGAGGAACCAATATGCACAGTAACAGTATGATTGGGATAGGTATAAAAATATTTTTGAGCTTTAATCAAAATATTAAAAATGTCCATATTTTTTGATCATTCTTAATCACAACATGTTTCCATAAGGTCATATCTAAATTCCAATAGCATATTTGGATTTCTTGTGAGATTGCCGTTCAGAAAATATATACTTTTTATGGGTAGAACAAGTAGTTATTGCGATATGCTAATTCGAATCTCAGCTGGTGTAAACTGTAAACAAATCGACATGCAACGGGAAGGGTGGCGAGTTCAAATCACATGGCCATATGTACGTCTGAAGCGGCTGAGACGTTAACTTACGAATTTAATATGCAAGGTGCAGTCGCACATAATATCCTATAAATATATTCAATGGGCCGTATTATCGTATTTAAACGCGGTTTTAAGCCAAGCACGCGTTTAACTTTAATATTAAACACATCGTTTAACTAAACGCAATTCTCGAAAATGTGTTTAATTTAACGCGTCTAACTCATGAAAAGTGTCTAACCGTAAATATGGGTATGGGGTAGTTTAAAGGCATATTATGTGATCTTTTCCAAGTAGCGCCCTCTATCATTGGTTTTTACTATGAAAGCAGATTTTCTTGCAGATTTGCATTTTTGATCATAAATCATAAAGATCTTCTAAGTTACAGATTGATACGATTCCTAATTACTTCAAAATCATGGTTTGAAAATAGATTGTACAATCTATTTTTCAAATTTTACTCTAAATTCACTCTAAAACCATGATTTTGAGGTAATTAGGAATCGTATCGCTCTGTAACTACATGATTTATGATCCGAAATGTAAATCTGCAAGAAAATCTACTTTCTAAAAAAAAATCATAAATAGAGGGCGCTCCCTGGAAAAGATCACATAATATGCCTTTAACTCACGCTTCCCTAAACATTTGCACCATGTGCGCGTCGTGATTTTCCTTTCGCAACACCGTGGCGGGTATGTTGGGTGCATTCAAGTTGAACAATAATAAGTTAATAATAAACTTACCGTTGTTGCATTCCTTTATTTCTACGATAACCCATTTGAATCGCTGATTACTGAATAAATACCATTCCATTCAATGGCATGCTTTTTCATTCATTCATTCATAAGATTTATTTACACAATCCAACAACATACAAATATAACAATATAACAAAATATAACATCAAGAAAACAATTTATATACAGGAATGGTATGATATTATGAAAGAGATAAATCAAGACGATATATAGTGAAAAGAATGATACAAAGGATAAGCTAATACTAGTAGTATATGTAAAATATCAGGCGATGAGAGTGGTCCAGAGAGGTGATGTTGGAAAGTGTGCGGAGAAGCCATTAAGCCTGGAAGGCTTTAAGTTTGGCTCCACCGCTGTGAATATCAAGAATTAAAAAACAACGTATATACTACTACTATAGGAGGTTGTTATGATAAGTAGGGAGATGGTTTAATGAAGTGAAAAGAGTACAATGACAGTGGACCGGAAATGCAGGTAACGACATAATAAAATATGAACAAAATGTGAGACAAACAAACTCAGAGATACTCAGAGATCAATTTCTTTTTATAACTATTTTTGAAGCGGTTAATTTGTGTACAACTAGTTAGAGTAGAGTCAAGCGAGTTCCAGATTTTAGGTCCATTATAGATTATTGAATGACGAAGTACTTTAGATTTAATATTATCAATAATAAAGTTATTAGCGTTTCTAGTGTTATAATTGTGAAGATCTTTATGTTTAGAGAAGAAACCCCCAAAAGAATTTGGGAGAGCGTTATTATTGAAACGGAACATAAATAAAGCAGTTTGAAGTTTGTTGATATCGAAGATATTAAGAGTATTAAAGTTGTGAAATAGAGGCATTGAATGCGAGTCGTATGATGTACCAGCGCAGATACGCAAAGCCTTCTTTTGATAGATAAATAGTTTGTCGATTTTAGTCATATCCGTGCTCGACCATGGGCTTAGGGATATATGTTTGGATAGAGTAATTGCCCATGCAATGTTGCAATAAGATATGTATGGCAAGACAAGTGTATTATAAAGAGTAAGCAGAATAGAAGAGGGAAGGTCATAGCGTAATCGCCGGAGTATACCGATACTTCTAGACACCCGAGTACATGTATTAGCGATGTGAAGTTTCCAGTTTAGATGTTTATCAATGATAACGCCGAGGAATTTGGTATGGTTAACAGGTGAAATAGGGGTAGAATCAATAGAAATGGTAGCAGAATGTACGGAGGTATGCCGATTAGAGCCGAATAGAATATAATTGGTCTTGTTAACGTTAAGGGAAAGTTTATTAGCCTTGAACCAATTCGACACATGTTGTAGCTCATCATTAAAGGTAGAAATTAGAGTAGTAAAATCCGGGTGTGACATAAAAGTGTTGGTGTCATCAGCGAAGAGAACATATGATAATTTCTTTGAAGCATTTGGAATGTCATTCACATAGATCAGGAATAGAAGGGGTCCGAGTATAGAGCCTTGGGGTACGCCACATTGAACAGGTAGGAGATTTGAAGAGTGCGAGTTAAAGGACGTAAACTGCTTTCGATTATGAAGATAGTTAGAGAGCAAGGCTAGCGGCGTACCTCGGATACCGTAGTGGTTTAGTTTAGAGAGAAGGATTGAGTGGTCAATAGTGTCGAAAGCCTTTGATAGGTCTAGAAATAGGCCAATCGTGTGATGTTTATTGGAGAGAGCAGAAGAAAGTTTGTTATAAATGTCAACAAGTGCAAGATCGGTTGAGTGGTTTTTCCTGAACCCATACTGGTTGTCGTGAAGGAGATCGTATGAAGAAAGGAAATCATAAAGACGGTTGTAGATTAGGCGTTCAAGAATTTTTGAGAAGCATGGCAGAACTGAGATGGGTCGGTAGTTGGAGAAGGTATGGGGGTCGTCTTTTTTGTAGATGGGAATAACTTTGGCGATCTTGAGAGCAGATGGAAACACACCAGTCATGATGGAAAGGTTGAAGATATGGGCCAGGGGCCGAGCGATAAAAGGGGCTATTTGTTTGATGATGCCGGGGTCAATGTCATCAAAGCCAGAACTTTTGCCGTTCTTAAAAGTACCAGTGATCTTCAGAATCTCCTTATCTGAGACAGGATTTAGAAAAATTGACTTATCAAAAGGAGTTGAAAGGAAGTCAGAATAGGGACGATGGGAATTAATCTTGCGAGCCAAATTAGGACCGATTTCAGCAAAGAATTTGTTGAATTTATTCGCAATATCAGCCTTGTTGGAAATTTTGGAATCGCCATCGAAGAAGTAGTTTGGGGGTTTCTTCATATTATTTTTACCAATTATTTCATTAATGGTACGCCAAGTTTTATTAGAATTATTTTTATAGCTATCGAATTTCTCTTTATAATATTTAGTGCGTGAAGTACGGATAAGATGAGTGATTTTATTTCTATATTTAACATAGGAATTCTTGTTATAATCATTGGGCCTTTTCATGAAAGTTTTATAACGCTTGTTTCTGATATTAATGGATCTGATAATACCTTTAGTAATCCATGGTTTATTTTGTTTACGTTTATTTATTTTAGTGCTTTGTTTAGGCAGAGATTTATTATAAATTGATGAAAATTTATCTATGAAGGTATCGTAGGCAATCTCCGCATCTTTCTGATTTTGCACTGCTTCCCAGTTAGATTGATTAAGAGCAATGCCTAGTGAAGCAATTGACTTTTTGTTGATCAGACGTTTATTAATAAATACTTGTTTAGAGTTACTTCTGCTAGTATTATTTGGGGCATTAAGTACTTGAAAGATCGGAAAGTGGTCACTGATGTCTGAGAAGAGGATACCTGGTGTTATATTAAGGTTTAGCACATTAGTGAAGATGTTGTCAATAAGAGTGGCTGATTTAGTCGTAACGCGTGTTGGTTTGTCAATAAGTGGATAAAAGGAAGATGAGTAAATAACATCCAAGAAATCATTAGTCGCACCATGGGTTGTGTAATTCATGAGATCAAGATTAAAGTCGCCACAAATGAATGCGTTCTTCTTTTCTTTGTTGATCAGGTCAAGACAAGTCAAGAGGTTTTCTTGAAATGGATGAGTGACTCTATCAGGTGCTCTATATATGGTGCCAACGATGGTATTTTGATGTTCAGAATAAATTTCAATGAATAAAGATTCGTAGTCGGTATTATGTAGTAGATCGAGATCCTTCCTAATTGAGTAATCAATATCGTCAGATATGTACATTGCTACTCCGCCACCCCTCTTGTGTAAACGGTCTGAATGCACAATTGAATAGCCATTAATAGGTGGAGGCGCATTTTGAACGTTTAGCCACGATTCACTAAAACAGATGATTGAAAATGAATGGTTTAGAGTGTGAAGGTACTCAGAAATTGAATTACAGTTTTTATTAAGACTACGTGAATTAATATGAAGAATACTAAACTTGCCATCGTCTAGTTTGGTCGTGTCATTAAAAGTATCACTAATATAGTATTTGCATTTATCATTATTGAGGTTGTTTGTGTTGGGTTCGTTATCATCATCATTATCATCATCAATGTCATTTATATCGAAGGGGTTTATCTTAAGTGATTGAAGTCTAGCGTAACTTATTTTATACCCATTCTTTATTTGATTGATCTCATGCGTAAACTCGTCGTCGTCGATAATATGATTGAAAGGAAGAATTGAACCAATGCAGTATCTGCAATACCAGCTGTTAACCTTGTCATTGATTTCAGTGTCGTTAAGTAGGGAACATTTACTGTGAATACTCTGATTACATATTAAGCAAGTTAAACCATTCACCCTTATACATTTGTTACAATAGATACATGACATAACTGTGCCAATAGTAGTAGTAGTACCGTTATAAATAAAGATATTGTCAATACAATGAGATACACAAGTAAAATACACGTATATAGCTGATTGGGCCGAAGGAGGAGAGATGATCACCGTTTGTTATCGTAATTATAGACAGTGAAGTAGAGCTGATCATTAGCCAAGTGAGAAAGCAAAAGTAATGAAAGGAGATTATAGATATATAGAATAGATTGATCGCGAAGACTTGAGTATGTTGAATAGAGTTATAATCGGCTGTAACATACTGAGACTGAGTCGGACAACAATTAGGTGAATCGGGCATGTCAAGCTCAAGTGCGGGTACTATCAATGAAGTAGTGTGATCAGTTGTACAAATAATTGACAACAGTTGCAGAAAGGAAACTGGTTAGGACGCAACAGTGTACCAGATTATACACCAATGGCATACATTAAAAAGTCATCAAAATATTATAGCAGGGGAGTTACCAAAATAATCAGCCGAGCGTATAAATAAAGCATAATGGACAATAATGATGGCGAATATAAATATCATGGTTACCATCTGAACAGAGTAACGGAAATTTGAAAAGACGAAATATAAATTCAGAAACAGGTTGACAAATTATACAATATTTGGCATACATTAAAAAGGTACACAATGTGATTTAAAGCAGAGACAGGTTGCTGAATGTACAAAATGCCAAACGAGTCTATGAGAGGAGTATCCAAATTAAGCACCCTGTACATAGAATAATTATCAAGGCACATAAAGGATGAATACCAATTGTACAGAGTAATGGAATATGTCAATGGAGACAGAATGTGATGTCATGTACAGTAGATATATCCAGTATAATATTGAAATATACGGTATATAGGAGGGAGAATTCATGAAGCAAAGTCAGATTATCAAATACACAGTAGATGATAGATGACATACATTGTCAAGTACATATAATGATAGAGAAGCCAAGCGAGCCTATGAGAGGAATATCCAAATTAAGGAACCATGTATACATACATGTAATATGAATACATACACATCAGAGCTTATAAGGGCACGTAAAGGATGAATAGCAATTGTACAGAGTAGGGGACTATGTCAATGGAGACAGAATGTAGTGTCATGTACAGTAGATATATCCAGTATTTACATTGTAATATACGGTACATAGGAAGGAGAATTCATAAGCTAAGTCAAATTATCAAATACACAGTAGATGATAGATGACATACATTGAACTCGTACATAGCATGATTAAAAAGGCCAAGCGAGGCTATACCAAATATCCAAATTAAAGAATCATGTATACATAGTATGAACACACATCTACACATCAGAGCATCAGAGCGTATAAAGGCACGTAAAGGATGAATACCAATTGTACAGAGTAGTGGAATATGTCAATGGAGACAGATTGTGGTGTCATGTACAGTAGATATATCCAGTATTTACATTGTAGTATACGGTACATAGGAAGGAGAATTCATAAGCAAAGTCAAATTATCAAATACACAGTATACATAGTATGAATACATACACATCAGAGCGTATAAGGGCACGTAAAGGATGAATACAATTGTACAGAGTAGTGGAATATGTCAATGGGGACAGAATGTAGTGTCATGTACAGTAGATATATCCAGTATTTACATTGTAATATACGGTACATAGGAAGGAGAATTCATAAGCAAAGTCAAGTTATCAAATACACAGTAGATGATGATAGATGACGTACATTGTCAAGTACATATAATGATAGAGAAGCCAAGCGAGACTATGAGAGGAATATCCAAATTAAGGAACCATGTATACATAGTATGAATACATACACATCAGAGCGTATGAGGGCATGTAAAGGATGAGTACCAATTGTACAGAGTAGTGGAATATGTCAATGGAGACAGAATGTAGTGTCATGTACAGTAGATATCCAGTATTTACATTGTAATATACGGTACATAGGAAGGAGAATTCATAAGCAAAGTCAAGTTATCAAATACACAGTAGATGATGATAGAAGACGTACATTGTCAAGTACATATAATGATAGAGAAGCCAAGCGAGACTATGAGAGGAATATCCAAATTAAGGAACCATGTATACATAGTATGAATACATACACATCAGAGCGTATGAGGGCATGTAAAGGATGAGTACCAATTGTACAGAGTAGTGGAATATGTCAATGGAGACAGAATGTAGTGTCATGTACAGTAGATATCCAGTATTTACATTGTAATATACGGCACATAGGAAGGAGAATTCATAAGCAAAGTCAAGTTATCAAATACACAGTAGATGATGATAGATGACGTACATTGTCAAGTACATATAATGATAGAGAAGCCAAGCGAGCCTATGAGAGGAATATCCAAATTAAGGAACCATGTATACATAGTATGAATACATACACATCAGAGCGTATGAGGGCATGTAAAGGATGAGTACCAATTGTACAGAGTAGTGGAATATGTCAATGGAGACAGAATGTAGTGTCATGTACAGTAGATATATCCAGTATTTACTTTGTAATATACGGTACATAGGAAGGAGAAATCATAAAGCAAAGTCAGATTATCAAATACACAGTAGATGATAGATGACATACATTGTCAAGTACATATAATGATAGAGAAGCCAAGCGAGCCTATGAGAGGAATATCCAAATTAAGGAACCATGTATACATAGTATGAACAAATACATATCAAGGCCTTTAACGGCACGAAAAGGATGATTGTACCAACTGTACAGAGTAGTATAATAATTATTATGTCAATACTGACAGGGAATGAAAGAATGTCATGTACAGTAGATATATCCAGTATTATATAGTATTATGCATTATGGTACATGGGGAGGATAAGTCAAAACATAAAAAAGCGAGATAAGAAACCAAATATACAATAATTTGCAATCAAAGGGTACTATTATAATCATGATAGAGTGTATAGAGATCAGAGCAGGTAGGCATGAATAGTTAAGTATGAATAGAGTTGAAGAACTTGGCGAATATAAGAATCAATGATCACTGGTTTGTAAAAAAACCAAAACACAAATGAGCTAGTTAAACCAAGCAGGCGTGAGCAATTGAAGTTTTGAAGTACGTGGGTTGACAGATATCATAAAGCGAAATGCGCAGAGGCTGAAACTAGTATGAGTCAAAAGACAAGAATTTGGTATAATCTGATATTGAAGGGCTTATACTGTACATAAAATATCAATATTAAAAGGAGACCAAAAGAAGCCAGTCAGACATGATACTGCATATGACCGAGCAATACAATACATCAGAATACTATAACAAGAAAAGAGTATAGGAGCTATTAGTCATTCACAATGTAGAGTAGCTAACGATGATTGTAATTAAAATTACCAGATCAATATAATACAATACATCAATACAAGATAACAAAATAGATATATAGAAGCGAGGATCAATGGTAGGCAGAATCAAAACATTAACACTGCATGCAAATATAAGATACAATTTAATACAACAAAATCAAAACATGACCGATGAGGAAGAGCACTCAATTGGGACGGTGTCAACATGTAATACAGTGGAGCAGGCAGTGGGATATAACAGAAATATGGATACAGCTACCATCATTAAAGTGGTGCGAGAGCAGCCAAAACTTGGAAATGGGGTAGATCGCAGACCAATATTGGGTACAAGCTCGGAGAAGCATCAACTTAGGAGCCAAGAGTGAGTACTTGGGTAAAATAGTATGAATTATTAAAATGGATACTTAATAACAAGTAATTAGATAAGAGTTCAACAATCTATAGTTTAGCTACCTCAGTCTTGTCTTTGATGGTGATGACAGTCTTTGATCCGTTTTTAGTAGCGAAAATGCGCCCATCCCAAGACCAAGCATTGGTTATGTTGGAGTTTTCTTTGACAGACTTCAAGAGCTGTAGGTTGGTTACTGTTAGGTCTTCTTTTATGACTGTACGCGAGCCTTTGAGATTGCGACGAGCCCTCATGACGGTGGACTTGGTGTCGTGGCGAGCAAATTTTACTATGATGGCTCGCGGGTTGTCACCATTGGTCTTACCGACTCTGTGTGATCTGTCAAAGTCTTCATTGGTAAGTTTGATGTTCAGTTTATTGGCGGCGAGTTGAATTATTTTGTCATTGGTGACTTCTCTGGGTGATTCATCAATGCCGAACACTCGGATACTGTTCCGTCTAGTATATTGTTCAAGATCATTGAGTTTATTTGTAGTAGCTTGCTTCAACTCTGTCATGTCATCCATTTGATGTTTGATAGACTCTAAGGTGCTGTTTGACTCATCCAAACGTTTGTGCAGGTCAAAAATGTCCGACTGATTGATGTCTACTTGGTTAGTGATCTTAGCAAGACTCTTTTCTATCTGCCGTTGTAGTAGGTTTAAAAATTCATCATTTGCGAGGACGCTACTAATAACTTCTTTGATGAGATCAGTCATGGAGCTGGAATCTATGGCATCATCACCATTGCTGGATTTGGACTTTGATCTTGGTTTAGGCATCGTAGAGAATCGAGTGACTTACGATGAATGTAGTGAATTTTGTACCCGGGTGACGAATTCGGTACCGGGTGATGAATTTGGCACCTTGATGACAAAGGAATTAACCGCCAAAATAATGTGGTTAAATAATCCAAAGGAATTCACCAAAGGTAAGATGAACTGATTCACGAGATGTGTAGAATCACCTGGAGTCTGTTATAGAGTTATATCACAGAGTCATCCCTCGACGTTATCGGCCCGTTAGAGCTATTCTGTGTATTTTAAGAGGAGCATGTCAAAACACACGTCCTCGTATCGCAATATCAATAGCATAATTCAACATCATCTTTAAAAACGTGTTTTGTTAAACGCCCTGACTAAGTAAAAGATAAACCTGCGTATAACTTAAACATGAGTTATATAGTTAGCGACGATTTTAGGCTGAAACCGCGTTTAGCACGCGAATACGGCCCACCATATTTAAATTTATATAACCATATCGATTTTAGATTTTATAATAAATAGTGTGAGCTATACATCTATTACTAAATGTCTTTGAATTTTATTTAAGAATGTTGTGGACCGAATATGTTTGTATATTTAGATTTTAAGCATTACCTATCCAAAGATTCGGATAAAATATTGAAACAAAATGACTTTTTTGAAAAACAAATCAAATATTGAAGGTGTCTCATAATTTTATTTTAGCAACAATAAATTAAAAACACATTGTCAGCATTTGACAACTTCACCAACAAAAATATATCATCTTCTGTAAGCATTTTAAGATCAGGAAGAACGGGGTGAACCGAGACGAGGGATAATTAATATTCACTCACGTTTTATTAAGCTTGTATCATCTGGATGAAACTTCCCCAAATGATAATAAAAACAACCGGGAACTCCAACAGAGCGTCGTGAGATCTGCACAACCGCAAGTGTTAGCAAATGATCAGTTGTATGGTGTAAAGCAGTCATGCATTAAAAGAGGTATCCACCAAGCACAACGTTGTGCATTATATAATTAAAGATTTTTAAGTTTAATATGTCAAGCTTTCGTCAGGATAAGCTCTGACTTCTTCAGGACCAAATTATTATAATATAAGTTCAAAAGTATACACTTGATCGCACCAAATGAGTTCGAAATTGAAAACAAATCCACTGGCACCGATCCCCCCCCCCCTAGTAAATTTGGCCAATATCTTTTTGGAACCTGACCATAAAAACAAACAGCATGAATTATATATCAAATTAAAGCTACAACCCTCAAGAATCTGGCTATGGGGATGCATTTTTTGATATAGGGGGTGCATCTATGAGTTTTTGGGCCGTTTGCATGGCAACTATCAAATAAATTAATAGTATTTTAAGAAATCATTACATTTTTAAAATCAATTTTTATCAATCTAAAACAATTCAAAGTACCTTTTCCTTCATGATCTTAACTAATGAGTATTAACTTTCTCTAATAATGATAAATAAATGTTCTTTTGATTATTAATTTGGTTACCATGGCAACCAAAACTCCTTTTTTGGTTATTTTTAATAGAAATTTGAGATTTTCAAATTTCGTCGTTTCTTATATTTCTGAAATTTTTTGGTCTTTTATCTTTTAGTGTTACTAATCACCGAAAGCAAATGGTTTTCTGCTATAAAATACTTTTTTTTAAACCAAAATAGCACTTTTTCCACGATTTTACACATTTTTAAAAAAACACTCAAATTTCCCAATTTTTCATCAAAAAAATGTGAAATGCTCAATTTAGTGTTGTTGATCTAGTAAATATCAAATTATGCCAATCAAATCACAGGCAAAATAAAAAAATATTGCAGAAATTTGGTTTCAAATTTGTATGTCTTACCACAGGAATTTGGGTTTTAGTTTGTTCATATCTCATGATATAAGCTTTTCTACAGGGTAACGCCAATGTGTAAAAATCTCGACCAAAAATTGTAATGGCTCACGTTCAAATTGCCTTAGAAGTACCTTACCATGGAATAAACAGTGCAAATAGCACATCAAATTAAAGCTACAACTGTCAAAAATCTTACTCTGGGCTATGCACAGGTCATATGTGAGGGCTTGCCTCACTTTTAGGGTCGTTTCCATGGTAACCTTTAAAATTGAATAACAATGTTTGGGGAAATCAAGGACAAATTTCAAATCAATTTTAATTACCATTTACTATTTCAGATCAAATTTTCCTCGACTTATATTACTAATAGTTATTTAATATGATCATATGATCTTTTGCTATATATTTTTGTTACCATGGCAACCAAAATTCCAATTTTAGTCAATACAACCAAATTGTTCTTGTTCTTTGATGATTTAATTATTTTACATACATCAGAATAAAATATTTGGACTTTTATTATTATTAACTAAATAATAAAAATGGTTTTCATCTAGAATATTCAAATGTGACCAAAATTGGCACTATTTTAATGATTTTACCCCAATTTTTATCAAAAGTGCCAATTTAAAAAAAAATCAAAGACAAATATGACATGCTTATTTGTAGATGTGCTATCATGTGAAACTTGAAATTAGTAAATTGTATCAATACCAGACAAAATAATCATGGAATAAATGTATAAATTGTATAGCAGGCCATTATAAAGTTGGTCGTTATTTCATCGAAATCTTGAGAAATAAGCACTTATACACTATTCTGTCATTCTGGTGAACTGGGAGTATCAAATTATACTTCGGGTTATTCAAATCTCATTTTAGGTACCTTATCATGAAAAACAGCACAAATGACACATCATATGAAAGCTACACCTCTCGGGAGTATTACCAAGGGGGTGCACAGTTTACATAGGGCATGAAGCTGGGGAGAATCTATGAGTATTTGACCAGTTTCCGTGGCAACGGCAAAACGAATGGAATTTTGCAGGGGTCCAGGTGATCAAGATCAAGTTATCTTATGACCACAAGGGAGTGATTTATGGCCTTAAGACAAGTGATCATGTTACATTTAAGAATCCAGAGTGATCATTTTACAACCATGTATCATTAATAATAACCCAATAGATCATGTTATGATCCGAGTGATCATTTCATGACCCCAAGTGATCATTTCATGACCCCAAGTGAACATTTTATGTCCCCAGTGATCAATCATGATCCTAGGTGATCAGTGATCAATCATGATCCTAAGTGATCAATGATCAATCATGATCCTAAGTGATCATATCATGACCCCAATTGATCATGTCATGATCCCCAAGTGATCATATTTATATTGACCCCCAGTGATCATTTATGACCCAAGTGATCATTTCATGTCCCTAAGTGATCATTTCATGTCCCTAAGTGATCATTTCATGACCCAAGTAACCAATTTATGTCCTCACGTGATTATTTTATGTCCCCAAGTGATCGTTTCATGACCCCAAGTGATCATTTATTGAACTGATTGGTCATTTTATATCATTTAACAACACCAAATAATAATTTCATGACCCCAAGTGACCAGTTCATGACCTTAAGTGACTTTAAAAATGACCCGATGTGATCATATAGTTAATTTGCTGACCCGAACAACTGAAGTGATCATGTTGACGTCAAACAATGACTAAAAGCAATCAATAAATTACCTCAAGTGGTAGTTAAATGCCCCGAAGTGGTAGAGTAATGACCCAAAACGATAATTTAATGATCCGATTGGTCATTTAATGACCCGAATGGTCATTTAATAACACGAGAATATCAGTTAACGACCCCAACCGATCATTTCATGACCCCAAGTGATCATTCAATGTCCCCAAATGATCATTTCACGACCCCAAGTGATCATTTCATGACCCCAAGTGATCATTTTATGACCTCATCATTATCATTGGTCGTCCGTGGACGAAATGGAGGAAGCATTCGCAACATACTGGGCCCAGACTTTCCTGTCGTTCATGAGTTGGCGGATCTCTGGTGGATCAAAACCCATATCGTTCTTAACGGTATCAGGATACTGAAGGGATCTTCTGCCTCTGTTAGCTTTCCCACCAGGAGGAGTCCAGAAAATTAGACGGGAGATAGGCTGGTTGGTTGTTCGCATGCAGTGAAAAATAAACGGTGCTGCCTGACTATTAATGTTATAAGGGAATATCGCCATAGGCTCTTTGGGATTTGGGACCGTTGATTCGGTCTTCAATTTTCCTGCTGATGGTCCATGTTTCAGAGCCGTACAACAAAATGCTTTCTACGCAGGCTTTGAAAAATGTGATTTTGTTGTTCTTTTGAGATCTGACTTCCAGATCTTCTGCAGTTTATTGCAGGCAACCCATGTTTGTGCTTTCCTGTATTTGAATTCATGAGATGTGTCTAGAACATACATGTAGGCCCCAAGTATTTGAAATTGGAGACGTTTTCCAGTTCTAGTCCTTTGATGGTCTTTACACTGGCTGAGGTGGCAATATTAATAAGGAGGCTTTTTGTTTTTCCTTCATTTAAATGTAGGCCAACTGTAATTGATGCTGCCTCGGCACTCTGTAACAGTGATTCCGCTTGACTGATTGATGTAGCTAGGAGAAAGCTATATCGTCTGCCAAATCGAGATCATGAAGACGAATTTCAGGATAGTGTCTACTCCTCCTAGGACCCAGCAGAATACCTGTTTCATCATTGATGCCTGTCAGGGCACAGCGCATTACGTAGTCAAGAATTGCGATGAAGACGAAGGGTGCCAAAGTGTCACCTTAAAGAACACCAGCTAAAATCTTGAAAGGTTTCGTCTCCCCATCGGGCGATATGACAATAGCTGAAGAGTTGTCATACATTAATTTTATGGCCTTGACAATGGTGTCAGGGATACCATAGGCACTGAGGATGTCGAACATGCGATCGCAGTGTACTGAGTCAAATGCCTTAGAGAATTATATGAACACGGCAGCCAGTGGAAGGTTTCTTTCTTTCATTCTTTCGATTATTCTTCTCAATGCTCTGGGATATCGTGGATCGTTTCTCTCTAAAGCCATTTTGATTCCATCGAAGTAGAGAGTCCATAAATGGGCGTATTCGGTTTAGTAACATACGATTGTAGACCTTAGCCCCAATACAGGAGAGGCTAATCCCTATGTAGTTGGTTGGTTGGTTGGTTGAGATCTCCATTTTGGGGGGATAGGAATGATGGCACTCACTGACCACTGACTAGGGATTTTATGGTGAATCAATGCTCTGTAGCATATTTCCAGTAGGTGAGATCAGAATTGCTTTGACTTCACAAGAAGAATGTTGTCTAGTCCAATAGCCCCTCCTAGTTTAGCTTGATTGAGAGTAGACTCCAGTTCGTCTAAGGCGAATTAATTGGCATTGATTGGGAGAGTGCCTTCCTCTACTGGTGTAATATTAAAGACAGTGTCTGGAACAGTAGGTGGTTTTCCAAGAAGGTTTTGAAAGTGGTGCAGCCAGGTTGTGATCCTCTCAACTGGTGAGCCTGCTAATATTGCTGGTTTTCTTACTTTCCTCCCAGTAATTTCATTGATGACTCTCCATGCTTCTGTGTGTTTGTTGGAATGGGATACATGCTGCATTTGGGAGATCTTCTCATTTAGCAAATTTTCCTCTTCTGAGAGATATGCTTTCTTGAGCTCGTGACGGAGTTGAATAGTAGCATCACCCTGAACAATTGCATTTTGAAGTCTACTCCTTGCCGCTCATAACCCTAAGTGACTTTAAAATGACCTGATGTGATCATAGTTAATTTACTGACCCGAACAAACCATCAAATAAACTGAAGCGATTATGTTGACGTCAAACAATGACCAAAAGCAATCAATAAAAGATCTCAAGTGGTTCATGCCAGATTCGCTGCACCATGAGCTGGGTCATTAGGTGTATTGACTTTTCACCCGTTGGTTTTTATTGACATAAATCCTTATAGACAACAATTTACAAAGGAAGTGGAAGGAGTAGTTTTTTTTAAATATGTCGACTTTTTCGGACGTTTTAATGAGAATCGATGACCTCGATCATGGTGCATGTCTTAGAATCGGAGATGAATTTGTATTACATTTTAGAGCATTTTAGACCTCGTGCCATACGGGAAAAAAGGGGGGCGGAAGTATGCAGAACTTAATTCAACCTTAAATGTTTGGTAAAGATCATTAGTGTCAATTCCACGTGGTTTAGAACCGGGAGATACAGTATCTTTAGTGATATTTTAGAACATTTTAGACCCTGTCACGTACCGAGAGGGGGAGGGAGGGGGGGGGGGGGCTTAAATCTGTCAAAATTAATTGTTTCGTTATTTTTAAAATAAAATTTTACTCTGAATTTTATTCCTACTAGCGAAATTTAAACCCTCATATTTATGCCATTTCGATAAATAAACATGTTAAACTTTAAATCGTTTAAAGCGATCATTTACGTCTATGGCACGTGTCAGAGAAGTCTTAATGTCGCAGGGTCTTGCATTAAAAGACAGTGGGGTGGAGAAAATGAGCTTTTATGCAGAGCTCTATGGAGAAATATTTACATAATCGTCGATATCTCGAAAAGAAAATAATTAATTGCACATTTTCACACTTTTTTGGGCAGCCTATAATACTAATGCTAATGGTTTGTGCCATGTAGTTTAATGCCCCGAAGTGGTCCAAGTGATCATTCAATTACCCCCAAATAATCATTTTACGACCCCAAGTGATCATTCCATGACCCCAAGTGATCATTCCATGGCCCCAAGGGATCATTTCATGACCCCAAGTGACCATTTCATGACCCCAGGTGATCATTTCATGACCCCAAGTGATCATTTCATGACCCCAAGTGACCATTTCATGACCCTAAGTAACTTTGAAATGTCCTGATGTGATCACAGTTATGATCATGTTGACGTCAAACAATGACCAAAGTGATCAATTTATTGAACTGAATTGCCGTTTAATAACACCAGGATATCATTAAATGACCCCAATTCATCATTTCATGACCCCAAGAGACCATTTCATGACCACAAGTGACCACTTCATAACCCAAAGTGACTTTAACATGTGATCAAAGTTAATTTACTGAAGTTATCGTGTTGACGTCAAACAATGACCAAAAGTAATCAATAAATGACCCCAAGTTGTAGTTTAATGCCCTTAATTGTTAGAGTAATGACCCAAAACGAATATTTAATGATCTGATTGGTGTGACCCAAATGGTGTTTTAATAATCACAGGATACAATTTAACGACCCCAAGCAATCATTTCAAGACCCAAGTGATAAGATCCCAAGTAGTCATGTAACAATCCAGGTATTCCTTTAATTTCCCTATGTACATGTAAATATAACATGACTTAAAAAATGATCTAAGCGATTATTTAATCACTGGAGTGACCCGAAAGGTTAATTAATAACCCCAGGGGATCATTTAATGACGACAACTGACTATTCATTGATCAAATGTGATATGACTCAAAGAAACTATTTAATGATCCAACGTGATAGTGTGATGAATCCAGGTGATCATTTAATGACCCCAAGTGATAGTGTTATGACTTCAGGCAATCATTTAATGATCCAAATGGTCATGGTCACTTATAAACCAACGCCAAGTCGTCAAACGTGAGAATAATACAGAAAACGAGAATTAGTATATGGCACAATGCTGAAGGGCTCCTCGAATTGAACCATGACCATATTCAAATCAAAAGCCATCAACTTTTGACCATCTTTGTGTCAATTTCAATACATATATATCGATTAACTTATAGCATAGTATTCAATTAAATATGCCCTTTAGTGACTTAACCTATTTATCTTTAACCACTTTCTCCCGATTTCAGGGGTGTTTGGTTTACTATTCAGATAGAAGCTTTGTCGAATTTAGCGTCTTCATGCACTGTTACTTGGGACAATATACATCGTCGTGGACAAGGCCATGTTCAATTCATCTTCGTACATAAAAATCAGTAATTCGTAAAGGTTCCATTATTATTGAATAAGTCAAATCAGGGTAGTCAGTCATCCGATCATGTATACAATAATGTCAAACTCAAATTCTTAACGGCAAATATATATAACTGCACATCCTTAAAATGTTTGGAATTTTTAACTTGGATTTGTTCCCAAATCTACTTGATATTACCCGCAGTAGCATTTGTAATCGCTCCTGTAACATGTTTAATGGAGATCTCATAATCATATCATTGTTATTGTTTTTATTTACCCATCCAAAACTAATCTCTTATTTCAAAAGGGAAAAGATCAACTTGATTCAAGTGAAAATTATAATGGTCACTGGTATTTGTGAACATTTAACAATCAAGGTTAAATATACCATGACTGACAGCTCGTGACTTTGGTGGATGACACGCCACTTCCGTCGGTCAGCAGCCAATCGATAAATGACTGAAGTAGGATGCCCAACCAGAGTTTTTATTCTGTCGAACCATCTTGACCTTGGCCGGCCTGTCCGCGTGCACCCTCAATATTGCCCTGCATAATCACGTTCTCTAGACAGTTCCCTTGGCGTCTGGCAATATGACCGAAATAAGAGAGAGTACACCGAGAGAGAGAGAGAGAGAGAAATATACCGTACTATTTCAAAATAATTATTCTTTTATTAAAAATGATTTCAGGAAATGAGGGATTGTATGTCTGTCTATTGATAAAAGTAATCTCTTAATATATAAGTAACATATCACGTCGACAAACGGTTACATTAATACCGACTCGTCTCACAGTTCTGAACTGGACATTCAATATTACAAATAGATAATAGATTTGTGTAACACTTGTACCTTATTTATTTATTTTTATTATATATTTGTGTGTTGTGTCTGCTACTAAGCTTGGGTACGAAGGAATTAATCAGCTGTGACGAAGTGATTATTTTTTACCATAGCTGAAAATCAAGAACCATCACTAGCCCTGTGACCTTCTTTGTGTCAATTTCAATAGATGCCCTAAACATGCTAAAGGTGACAGTGTCTATTCTGAGCATGAAGCTAGAAGACCACTTTCCAACCAAACTTGCTAAGTCCTGAAAAGCATGTCAACAAAGCAACTGCGCATGATCTAAGACAGTCAGGTCTGAAAAGGTCACGATTAGGTCATGTTATTGCGAATCAACTGTCGTTGAGGGCCGAAATCCAGCGGTGAACTTCATACACATCCAGGGGTGTTCTGCTGTGCAGCGACCTCGGGTTTTCTCTTGGTTTAACATAGGATAGCGATGGGGGTTTTGATTGGATTTTTTGGCGTTGAGTGATGGGTTTTACCTGCTACTTCCTCCTGGTCTTTATAGCTTCATGTTCTGAGCAACCCGCCTACCTGTACCTAAATTGACGGGGGGGGTAAAGAGGCTCTGTTGTTTGGGGCGCTCCATGCGTTGCTAAAATGCCCAGAGGATGTTCGACATGTTTTGCCTACAGCAGGAAGGCCTGTGGTGGTGGTGTGGTGGAGGGGAGGGGGGGGGGGGGGGGGGGGGGGGGGGGGGGGGGTTGAAGAGGAATTTGACATGTGATATGCGGGTAACAAGTGTTGCGGCAAATTACTAATTGAAATTTACTAAACAGCTAAAATAGAAATTAAAATAAATCAAGCAATAAATCAATCAATCAGTCAGGATAAAAACTAGATAATAAAACAAATAAATAAGAAGCACACAAAACAAACACCAATACCGACAAGAGTTAAGGACGCACCATTTGATTTGAGGGGGGGGGGGCATAGAAGTTTGGGTCGGGCGGATTTTTTTTTCGCCGCCGAAGTGCGCAACATTTATTATTTTAATATTTTCAAAACTGAAACCAAAGAGGGAGGCGCGCTAGTGCGGACAGGGGGTTGTGAGGGGGGGGGGGGGGGGGGGGGGGGTACCAGTGGATTTGTTTTCAAGTATGGTGGGGGGCGTGGGGGGCATGGTGAATTCGGCGTGGGGGTCCAGAGGCTTTGAGCTATTTGTTTAATTCAATTAACACATTTTCTTCTCCCAAATCTTCATTTTTTATCAATATTTGGCTCTATTTATTGGCTCCAAGTGATATTGTAATGACCCCATGCAATCATTGAATGGCCCCGGTCAGTCATGTATATAATATCCATGGGTGATCATTTAATGACCTACGTAGGTGACTATTTATTGACCTCAAGGGAATTGTAAAGACCCAAGTGATCCAAAGTGATAGTGTAATGTCACAAAAGCAATTATTTAATGATCAGAGCGGTCATTTAATAATCACAGGCGATCATTTAATGACCCAAAGTGAATATTTATCGACCTTAAGTAATATCACAATGAACACAAGAGACCATTTGATAATCCAAAGTGATAGTGTAATGACCCCTTTAGTAACTGAATGAGTGGTCATTTGACAACCCCTGGTGAGCAGGACCCCAAGCCGATAGTGTAATGACCCTAAGAAATCAATGACCCTAGCCATTATTTATAACAAAAGGAAGAGACCATTTGATAATCCAAAGTGATAGTGTAATGACCCCTTTAGTAACTGAATGAGTGGTCATTTGACAACCCCTGGTGAGCAGGACCCCAAGTGATAGTGTAATGACCCTAAGAAATCAATGACCCCTAGCCATTATTTAATACAAAAGGGGATAATTTAATAACCCAATTGATAGGGTAATGTCACGAAGCAACCATTTACTGGCCCGAAAAGCAATCATTTAATGACCCAAGCAGTCATTTTATAATCGCAGGTGATCATTGAATACAAAGGACATATTTATTGACCCATGATTACATATATTGTAATGACCCTAAGTGTTCATTTAATTCAAGCGATAGCGTAATAACTCAAATCAATCCTTTAATAACCAAGGTGATCATTTAATGACCACAGGTACTATTAGCAACCTCAAATATTATAATGACCTAAGAGATCGTTTGATACATGTTAAAATATTAAATACTGAACAATCAAATAATATTAGAAGCAAACCACTTCAAAAACCATGTCCTGGTAAAATTAGTAAAAGCCATGAATTATGGTTGCCATGATAACCACAATAATAATAGAAGAACATTATATCACAATTTCTGAACAATATACAATATTTACCAAAATAAAAAGAACACAAGACATGCAGTTAAAATAATTATGCTCACAAATCTTGATTTAAATGATATGTGTAATTTCTCAAACCTTGTTTTTCGTTTTGCCCGTTCGCCACGGAAACTGGTCAAATACTCATAGATTCTCCAAAGCTTCATGCCCTATGTAAACTGTGCACCCCTTGGTAATAATCCCGAGGCGGTTTAGCTTTCATATCGATGTGTCATTTGTGCTGTTTTTCATGATAAGGTACCTAAAATGATACTCAAAATCATTTTAAAAAGTGCCAATTTGGTCAACATTTGAATATTCTAGATGAAACCCATTTTTGTTATTTAGTTTAATAATAATAATAATAAAATCACAAATATTTTTATTCTGATGTATGTAAAATGATTAAATCATCATAAAACAAGAACAATTCGGTTGTATTGACTAAAATTGGAATTTTGGTTGCCATGGTAACAAAAATAAATAACAAAAGATCAAATGCTTGCAATTTTTAGAACAATTAAATAACTATTAGTAATATATGTAGAGGAAAATTTGATCTGAAATAGTAAAT
>CM069442.1:58611778-58766661 GCA_035610835.1 Ophiura sarsii
TCACCTGATCAAAGGCCGATAAATCGGCCTTTCGGGTTATAGCGCATTCTAAATAAGGCCGATATATCGGCCTTTCGGGTTCAAAGGGTTAAACATTGTCCCCGGTGTGATTTCATGGTTGAATATTGTGCATGCTGCACCAGCGTCAATATTTTGTTGGACAGAAGGGGGGGGGGGGGGGGGGGGGGGGGGGGGGGGGGGGGCACTAAACATTTACAGAACTTTTAAGTTAAAACTTGAATTTGTTTAACTTGTGTGGTGTTTGTGTGTATCATATATTCTACTTTGCAACAAACCATGTCCTATATTACCATAGCAAAAATCATACCAATGTTTATGCAAAATCAGCTGATTTTGATGCCAACTTTTAACTTAGAAGGCCATACTTTCCCCTATCAGCACCGATTATCAGACACTCCTCAGTTCCATTTGTGAACCACTAATATGTCAAATCAAGATAGTATACCTTTAAATGTGAGCTCCCTGTGCCCAGGGTCTTAGTCAAGAATTATTTACTTTTAATTTGACAAATTTAGTGACGTATTATGTTTAAATTGGAGTGTAGGTAATAGAGCGTAACCGTTGCAAGCAGAGCATGGTGCAGTGTCTATATCCAAATGTCAATGACATGGTCTGTACTATGTGCAAAATAGCAAAGCCTCAAATGCATCTTTTTTATTAGAACCTGTGGATGTAAATTGCACAACCAATACTTGACAGTTCTTCAAGTATGTAGACATTAGATAGCAGTGATTTATTGCCTTATGTAAAATGAGGAATTGTCAGGCAAGAAAATGATCAGTAAAAGGCCAAAAACAACCTGCATTGTAAAGTAGCAATTGTAAAGATGTCAGTGTGACATTTTGCTCTAGCAAAAATGAAGTGGTCAAACTGAGTCAGACGCTTACAAATTCACTTTCAGTTTTGTATTTATTTTCATTGAATCATCTATTATTAACCCAAAATTTAACTAAAGAAATGCAATTGAAGAATCCGAGTACATGTAACAAAATTCAATTAACTGAAGTAATTACCATTTACCACTCGACTAAGCAGTTTTTAAAATCTCCCAATGTGGAATACGTTTGCATGTAGTATATCCACAAAACAGTTTGGTGCATATGATCAAATTTATCACAACTGGGAATGTGGCTTATAGCAGAACACATGGTTTCACAATTGCATACAACTGTTTTATGGAAAACTCTATGTTAGTATTCATATTCACTAGTTGGAGATTTAGGAGTGTGTGTATATTGCATTATTGTCATGAAAAGATCAATTTATCAATCTATTCCTGTTATTTTTAGCTGTTTTTGTTCACTTTTGCGAGGCATACCCTTGTATCCACCCAAATTAATACTTACCAGTACAACCCATCCATTATAGGTAGCATAATCATGATTCTTAAGGCATAATCCTGTATCAACTTGGCATATTGTTGTGATGGAGTAGTTTTGTGGTCTGTTTACCCAAACCACAGCAACCTTATACTTGTCAATCCATGTAACCGACTGATAATAATGCTCTCTGTATCAGGGAAAGAAAATACATTGAAAATATACAGTTTCAATACAAGCGTCTTATACTGAGATAATTAGTTGATGGTTTACGCTACTTGCACGGTACATATGGAACCATTGAAAGCGAGGCTCTCCCCTCACCACGCACTATCACGCCACACTGCGTCGTGTTTTCACCCAGGTTTGTGCATCGCGAGATGCGGTTGGGCGCGCACGCTCTGAAGGGAGAGCCTCGCTTTTATTGGTGATTGCGTGCAAGTAGTGTATTTGTGGGTGTTGCTTGCTATAGTTAAGACAGTTCCAGATTGGTGAATCTCTTTTTGGCAGCGCTGTTCACACATAAGGCTCATATAAAGCAATAGGGTGTACTGCACTTTGCATCCATATGCACGAGTATGCTAAACTTGCGCACATATGCTTGGATCTCTTTTGCGCACAGAGAGAAACAAAGCACATATCTCTTGGAGCTGACTGAACTATAGTCATATAATTTAAAAGAGTGGCTTAAGAGGCTTAAGAGACTTACAAAAAGATTTGCCCTTCTCAAGTTTATATTAAAACATAATCTGTACAGGTATTTTGTTAACATGCCCATGTTCTATGTGAAATATCAGCTCATCAATGCCACTCTACAAAAATGCTTATCACTTTTCAGTTGGTATTGGATTTGTTCGATTATGCTATTGGTGATGTGTCAACGACCGTATCAAATGTATAGTCATCATCTTGATGATGAACACTGAGATTTAAAAGATGATTGATAACTAAGTTATATCTCACAGATATTATTTAGAAAAGAAATTCAATTTCAGATTTTATAGCCTAGGGGAGGGGGTATTCCATTTGTGTGTGTAAATTGAAAATCTGCTGTTAAAATTTTCAATTTTGGGGAGATGTAGAACAGATTTGACAACAGAAATGGGGGCTAGTAGAATATAATTGACAGATAAACTCGGTCTCAGACACAGGTTTTTTAATCGTTTTCAAGCCTGATTTATGGTAACATTTTAGTCTCTAGAAAGGGAATCTGGCTCTTCAGCAACATTTCAGTCTCATGCAGGAATCTGGCTCGATTGTGGACAAGTTTTCCAAGGAAACCCAAGACTTAATAAGGGGGCTTTTTAATTAACTATGGCTGAATATGGTAACATATAAGGTTAAAATAAATTGGATTCAAGTATAACTTGAAAAAGTTAAAATGGGCTCAATAAAATGGGGGTATGTAACACAATGAACCGTATTAAGGAGGTTGTAGCCACATTCCATTTCATTACCATCACATTTAAGAAGTACTCCCTTCCCTTTCAATATAATATAGATGGTTGCATTTTCTGCTATCAGCTGCCAGCTATTCTATGTCAATGACACAAGCAGGTGTTAATATTAAACTATAATAGGATATGATTATATATCTCTTTGAATGAGCAGCTTATTCTTCAGGAGCTTTCAGGTGGTATATATCGTATAGATAAATGTAAAAATGATAAATCAGAAATGCATAGAGCGAGACAGGTACTGCTGTAATCCAATTTTCTTGTGATAAATAGTGGTATACTACAGGGCGAGTCAAAAAAACTGCAATAGTGGAAAGAAGCCATCTTGTTTTAAAAACTAAGTTGAAGTTTTAATTTTTTAAATGTTATAAGAATACCTTATTTGTTAATAAACAAATCGACTTCATTTTTTCACACAAAGTTAGGATTAAATACGTCATTCTTGCAACATTTTTTAAAAAAATGAAATTAATTTTGGTTTTGAAAACAAAATGGCTTCTTTCCACTATTGCAGTTTTTTTGACTCACCCTGTATATGAATAATCTTGCCTTAAACATACAAGTCCATGGCTCGTGGCTTGAATGGGAAAATCTTTACTCAATATTGGACACCCTAGTTATGGGGTGGTTCCCAGATTGGAAGTGGTTTTTATGCTTAATTACTTATTGGCTCATTAACTAATAGCGACAGCTATTTTTCCTAGGCATAGGCAAACATTGTTAGGCTCTCATACATTTACATGCAAAAAGATGACCAAAAAAGGCTACTGTCAGGTGTAACCTAGGCCTACTGGTGTATATATTGATGTGTGTGCGTAACCCTAATCATAGGCAGCTCAAATCACAACGGACATGGACATAGGACATGTGCTAGACACACATTTACATCAAAATACACCGTGGCATTGGTGTAAATGTGTGTAATACTTATCACCAAAATGCACACCCCATCCAGTAAGGATTCCTTTTGCATTCAAATTGATACAAGCCTCACAATTGTTGCCTATTTGGTGCTGAACAAAGATTCGGACTGGCCCCAACTAACCTTTCTCTGATGCCTTCCGGTGGTTCTAACCAAACTCTCTCGTTGGTATTGCTGTTTAGATCTTGTGCATATAATTTCACAACGGGATTGGTCTCACCAGCCTTGGGGTAAGGATACTGTTGAATCTTGCTGTAGATATTGTTGTTGTAGTCTGGATACCACGCTCGTTTCACTTCTGTATCATTGATAGTAGCATACACAAGATTTGTGCTCTCCGGTCCCCAGTAGATGGCATTGTTACTGTCAAGCAATTCCTCTGAAATATTAACAAAATCATAAAGTAAATGTATCAACAATTAATAAGTTTAATTTAAGAAAGTCAATTTAATATTGATTATGCATTTCCTGTAACATTTTCGGGGACAAAGGAAGAGTTATGTTATATATAGATATTCATCATTAATTGATTATTGACATTAACAAACATTTGACCAAACTTCAGTTAAAAATACCAACATCAGCATTTGATTAGAAAAAACGCATCAACAATTTGGTTTTGAAAAATATACAACAAATAAAATAATGCATTAATGGCCAATCCAGATATTTCATTATATGTATATATGCAGTAATGGCAATACCCAAATGACTGTCAACCTGGGGTTGACAATCATGTGTGTCGCAGCTCTATTAATAATATTGTGTGTACTGATCATAATAGTAGTTTTGCTTTATTTCATAATAATAAGAGGGATTATAATCATGTCTTGGCCAGTTCACCAGTTGAGATAAATGCCTTACAATGCAGTGGTCCATGGTTTGATTCCCACTATGTTAGGATTAGAAATATTCTAAGTCCACAAAGTGTATAGTTCCTACCTAGTCTATCTGGGTCAGTCTACCCCGGGTGGAAAGTCATGTGGGTATTTTCATCGCTGCATATATATATATCTCATAAACAACACACACAATGTTGCGCGATACTAAATCCCTTAATTATTTTTGAATAACAAACAGTTGATACTGTGTAAATTTGTATTGCAAAAGATCTATGGCAAGTCATTAACATTAAAAATTAATATTCATAGAATTCTGATAGCTTGCTTTATATTTTTACCTCACCTGCCATCGGTATAAGAATTATACTATTTACAGTGAAGATGAAGTTGAAGGTCGTTCGCTCAAAATTAATTTGATATACCAAGCAGAGGCAGACAAGGAAATGCAATTAAAATTGTGAATTAAATGCTTATTTTATACCAACATATACATTTATATTTATAGCATACCATATATGAAGAAAAGAAATCTAAATATAGAGAGAACATACATAGGGCATACTGTAACAATTAAAATATACATTTCTACAGAAATTATTGAAGCTTTAATCAATTCAAAGGTATAACATATGTTCTGGTTACGAACTCTTGAACAACTTTATATACTTATATTATACTAAAGCTGACACACAATCAATAACCAATAACATTTGCAGGTTATAAACATCTATCTTGTGACTATTGAGTGTCAGTGTTTTGCCTGAAAAAGCCTGAACTCAAGCCTCTGTTGTATAGTAAGTTTACTTGAGGCCGTTTATGGTTGTCAGATTTGCTGTGTACTGTATTCCTTTTTGATGAGGAGCACCAAAGATTTGTGGTTTTTTGGTGTATTTGTGTTTGTTTGTGTTTTTTTAATTTTTCTTCTGCAAAAAAGAAAAGGGACAAAAAGTCGGGTCGGGGGTAAATTAGGGTCGGGCAGGTTACGCTAAGACAACAATTTTTTGTTGTTGGCCTAAAAGTATTGGGATATTTTGCTTTTGATTAAATGTGTATTTATAGGGCGGACAATCTGCACTTCCCGACATACACATTTTAAAACTAGTGAGAGGTGGGTGTTACATGTGCATAAACAGAAGTAGAAAACATGAACTGCATGGCTCACCTTCATAAACCCAGTCTGGAATGCCATTGAAGATGTTTCCTTCTTCTCCTGTGTCTGTTAACTGAATGGGCTGATGGCCAAGGGCCTCTTGGTAGTAAATGTTATTCCCATACACAAACACCTAAACCAGACGAGAACACCATTTATCACATTAGGGTCATTAAATTGTCAATACTATATATATAAGGGTGATTGCGGGAGAACAGGTTGGTAGAAGAGTGATTGGAAAGATGTGGTTGGGAGGGTTAATTGGGGATCAATTGTTAATCGTTAAAGGCATGGGCGAGGGGCGGGTTAGATTTATGTAAAAAGAGATATATGGTTGGAAGCATGATTGATTGGTGATTGGCCAGGTATTGTGAGATGAAATTAAGAGAGAGGGGTTCTGAGGGAACATTTTAGAAGTTTAATGAGAAGATTGGATTGGAAGGGGTGATCATGGTTTGAATGAAAGTGGTTGAGAGGAATGGTAGGGAAGAGAACTTGTGACTGCTGGGAAGAAGAGTGTGGAGGAATGGGTGATTTCAAAAGCTGTAAACTGAAAATGGATTGGTACAGCGGGTAAATAAAGGACTTACTAGTCCTGTTCCAGCAGGTGCCCATGAAGCATACTGGAGGCGGGTGTTATCTCGCATTCCAGTTGGTTTCAGCTGCTTCAGAAGTACTTCCCTGAAGGAAAAAAAATCAACCCAATTAACGTTTTTATAAATGCAATTGTTGTCATATTAGAGATTAACCGATGCCACTTTTCCTTCGCTATCCAATTTTTATTTTCAGCATCGGCCGATCTTATGTTCTGACCCAAATTTTCTGGCCGCATCATTAAAAGTAGATCTGCCGAAAAATGAATGGATCTGACGTATATAAGGAGTGTTTCAATTGTTGCCCTGTCCCGTTGTTTTATGATGAGATTGGTGCCATAGAAAATTGAAATGTATTTCTCAATATCAAGTACAGGTAGTTAATGTACACACTGTTAGAAAATGTGTATACCATCCAACATCGATATTAAATAAAGTAGGTTTTCCTTTACCAGAGCTCTCTTCAAAGATCACTAAATGAAGTAGATTTCCTTGTACCAGCGCTCCCTTCAAAGATCACTAAATGAAGTAGATTTCCCTGTACCAGAGCTCAATTCAAAGATCACTAAGTGAAGTAGATATCCCTGTACCAGCGCTCCCTTCAAAGATCACTACATGAAGTAGATTTCCCTGTACCAGCGCTCCCTTCAAAGATTGCTAAATGAAGTATATTTCCCAGTACCAGAGCTCCCTTCAAAGATCAATAAATGAAGTAGATTTCCATTTTTACTCTTAGGAATTTGTTGGGGCACACAAAGAACATAAATAATAAAATGGTCTCTGGAATGCCTAAGTGTTCATTTTTATGCTGAGAATTTTGATCTGTGTCTTTGCAAAGAAGTGATAAGTTTCGTGTGTAGCTCAATTTATATTATTAATTTTAAACTAATGAACGGTGGCATTGCAGTTTCTACCCACTGAATATGGTTACTCTAAACACTCAACATTTAATAAAATTGTGAATGTTGATAAAATATTTCAATTCCTTACTTCAATCTCAACCACTTACTTTTTTTCAAAATCATATATCTTATAGACGGCTGTAAAACTGTGTCTATATAATTTCTTGACACTGCATCCCATCAGCACATATTGGATGTCTTCGGCATTATTATTCACCCAGTACTTAGATGAGTCTGCTTCCTCCTGTATCCATGGTAATATAAAAAGAAAGAATATTCATAAGTTACTTATGGGGAGCGTGTTGGCGCAGCGGTTAGTTCTCTCGCCTTGCACCAATGAAACCCGGGTCAATTCTGTGCACGATCGCGGGCTTTATGTGCATTTGGTTTATCACGATCCAGGACACGCTTCGCAGGTTTTCTCCGGGTACTCCGGTTTCCTCCTGCTTTCAAAATCTGTGATCAGTTGTTTCGGTTATCAAAAACTTCCTTGACCCAAAGGTATTTGGGGAGCTGCGTTGAAAAATGGTGGATGTTACAATCTAACTGCGGATAGGTTTGCGCTAGAAATTGGCAGCACCCTAGTTGATGCGACATGATTCTGATGATTCACCAGCAGCAAAATCACAGCGCTTTGAGCCATTTGGAAAAGGCGCTATATAAATACTGATTATTATTATTATCATAATTCAGCAGAATCGCTTTGACCCTTTCCCATTCCACCATACTGTTAATCCCATTAAGGACATAGTGGTTTAAAAATGCAATATACCATTACAGATGCAGACACTATCATAATTTTAACATGTCTACTCCAACATAATTGACCCTATCAAAACAGACCAATCAGCAAACCTCAATTGCAGAAAATAGCAAAAGAGAAATATAAAATAAAGAAATGAAAAGAATTTATAACCCCTTCATGCTGCATAAAATCTTTGTTTCATGTTCAATTTCAGTAATGTGTCATTCTAAAGATAAAGAATAACTTAGAAACATGAATTTTAAATCTAATTTTTCATTCGGGAGACAACTGGTCTGTTTTGATGTGATAGGTCGTAATTAAGTTGTGCTGGTCATATCGATAGGCTTAGTATGCCAGTAACATGGGCAATAATTTTCATTCCCAATAATAATTTTCATTCCCAAATCTGTGATAGGGCTGATAATAAAATAAATGCTGTCCAATTTGTTTCAATCGACTGTTTCCAATACAAAGAGCAAAAAGAATTCAATCTTTAACATTGGAGCCATTATGACATACTTTTAGATGATAGGCATATTCAAAACATGTTATAGCACTGTATATGACATTTGATATGTTTCTATATAAATCTGTTTTGTATATGGTAAAACCAACAGCTGTGTGGAAAGTATTAACTAATTGTATCCTACCTGTAGTAGGAACGTAACGTCACACATGTGTATTTTTTTAGTGGTATATGCATCAGCTGTGCGTCACTACCAGAATTTGTTCTTTGATCGTGCGATGAATTTAAATCAGGTACCCGATAATAAGCTGCACAGCCATTTTCTTATGGTTACTCAGCTGCTGGTACATACATGTATTGTATGTCTATAGACCATTTCAAATCCGAAAATATACGATCGGTTCCGAATGTTTCCGATTAGCCGAGTGTTTGACACTCGGTTCCATGACCTGTCAGCTCCTGACAGGTCATGGCCATGTGCCGGAGAAAAACAACGTGTTTTTCACCCGTCTGCCCGTGTGGTAGATTGCGCTGGTGTTGGTGATAGATTGTATTCCTCACAAAGTTGATGTTGCGGCATTTCAGTTACAAAAACGAGTGAGATGAAAGAGATTTGGGGTAATATTTTCACTTTTTACCGTCTGCTCGATACATTTGGAATTTGTCCGTCAGCGCCTTTGTTGATAAAAAAACAAAATAGTCTCGTTCCACGTTTTACTACTCATGTGTGTACGCGTGTATGTAAACATAGGAGGACAATCAACTAGGGCAATGCTGTGAATGCGATCAACTGTTGCAAAGAACGCGCAACGCACCTACTCCACGTTTTTCCGAAGATTTCCGATCTCAATTTGAAATGGTCTATAACCTGTAAGGGTACCGTCAGGCCGGTGCCACTGTACACAGACTCCCATTGCCGAGATTGAAGCCTCTAAAAATCTCTAGAATTTCAAGAGTTACATCGTGCGTACTCACACCCACATGCCCATATATAGGAGGCTTCAGTTTTGCGATTAAAATTTCCTCTCCCATTATATACTCTCCCTGGTACCATACAGACCTGCGTTGTACAACCAAAGTAGCTGCACAGTAGCAGAGTTACTGGTACAGTGCAGCTACTTACTTTGTACTTCCCCTGTTATCTAACAATACACATACAGGTTCTGGGCATACAGAACCCGTACAGGTACTGGCAGCAGAGTAACCTTGATACCAGGAAGAAAATAGCTGTGTACTTTTATATATAATAAGTTGAGATACAGTATCGCTAAAGATTGTCCAATTGACTTACCACTGTTCTATTGTTAATCAATGTTTCAGTTTCATTTCGATTAAGATAAGATACAAGTATATTATTGTGTTCTCCTTCACGTATATATGTATCCCCTGAAAGGATAAAGACAAAAAAGAAAAATTACGGAATAAACAAATTTTGTATCAAAATATGTATAATCTTATAATCGGCAATCCAAAAATCAGTGCTCGAGAAAGGAGGGATCGGTGGACAATTGGCCAATAGATAGACTCTGGGTAAGTTTGTGAGGGAAACTATCAAGAGGGTAGATGACAACATCTTAATCTCTTTTATGGGGAGAAATACTATGCCGCTAACCTAAACTGTGATTTTATCCTCTCTTATCATTGATCCCTATACTATACACACCTGAGCAAAAATATTATGTGGCTTCTTTATACAAACATAATTGTATTAGAAAGTAATCTTAGTTATTTATAATACAAAAGGAATTTACAGAATTATGAAAAAATCTAATAAAAATCACCTGTGTAGTGTGTGCACTCTTAATCCGTACATCAAATCTAAATCGTCTCAAAATGAATTGGGGATCTATAAAATGGCGGTCTCGATTTAAGATGATCTTAATTTGAATAGTATCTGACTTATATTGCAGGTGTTTAGAATAGCACCATCTCCTGGAAGGGTTTATCGGCAATCCATATACTGACATCTCGATCAAATATTGGCACCTTTTTAATAGCATGCAGGCTGCTACCCGAAATCTGCCTGCACAAATGTGTCATTTTGTCACTTCAGTCTGCTACTCAACATTCTAGGTAGCTAGTAAGCTTCTCTTATATATGAGCCCTAAACATATGCTAAATTCCAATATTGTTAAAAATTAATCTTCTCTCTACAACATAAACAATAAAGTTCCAGACTACTCGAATCCCAAATGCATAGGCCTATCATTGTTTCCCAAAGCCCTTTTGACTAACAACAGGTATCAGAACATTATGTCATTTAGCGGAAAACAATATTTCAAGAAAATAACTACATGTATTTAACTCATGCATGTAATGGAAGTGACTTGTAACAGGAGGAAAATCCTGGTTTGGTTTAGATTTTCTTGGTCAAAAGGAATATATAAAGGCTAATGTTGCACACATTTTCATCCCAAATAATGACAAGAACCTCTATACATAAATCAAGTATCCCTTGCTTTTATTGCTATACATTCAGACTATATATTCAGAATTTGACAAAATAATTGAAATCATAAAGAAATCACACGCTTACATACTAAAAATTCTCCCTACATTCCTGGCAATGGTGTGTTTCAATAATGCATGTGTTAACCAGGTTCAATTAATTTATGCCTGGTTTCATTCAAAGCAGATTAGATAGACACCAATGCACAAAACATATTTGACATTTGAAATTGAACTTCTCTGACAAACGATTCATTCGCTCATTAGGATTCAATGGAATTTGACAATCCTTTTGCACAAGATTGAATTATATGTCCACATACAATACAGGGGAGGAAGCAATGGCTTCATGTGCTTTTATTACTATGTCCGTTTCTCTATTTGTCACCATCCAATACAATAATTCTGCAGCGTATTTGTGACGCGATCAAGAGGAATGAGTCGGATGTCGACCCTGGTCAAAAATGAGTTTTTTAATGCAGTTTTAAAGAAGACACCTAGAGCTTTCAGAAACTGAAATTCCCATGTCGATACGACGTTTTGTTCCAAAGTTATGTCAAATTGTATACATGAATTTCCATCAAAACTTATGTAAGCCGCCATTTTGAATTGGCCATATTTCAATTTGGGATTCCCCGACATCCGACTCATTCCTCTTGATTGCGTCACATTTGGGTTTGCCAAGAATAATGTCTTTCTCACCAAATGCAGAGCTGAAGGCGGGGAAGGATAAAGAGGTGATGCTTAAGCATCTCTTTACCCCCAGGGTACTTAAATATTGTTTTGATAGGAATAAAGGAAAATGTACTGAAATATTTTTGGGGAAATAAAATGGAACACAGCTGAAAACATAAGTCATCTCAAAATGAATCAGTGTATTTTCTATAAGACTAGAAATGTTGGGATATTTGCAGAGCTGGTACTTCAAGATGTTGTTAACCAGCCCGTGGGGCAAGTCACTTCAAAAAATTATCACACAGATGTTCACAACCAGGCCTAGAAATAGCACCCGCCCACCCATGGGTAAATTTTGTGTCAGGTGGGTGAAGTTACAAAAGGGAGACTGGCTGTTGAAATTTCTGTCAGGCAGGAAGTTTTGTGAGTCACCTGTCCGACTGGCTGGTTGAAAAACATCTGAAGTTCCAGCCCTGTTTACAACATTATATCTGAGCGCCCCCCCCCCCCCCTGCTCCCTGTAATACGTGCCTACATAGCCCACTTACCTGATAACCAATCCACGTCATACCGTTTTGGTATTAAACTTGGATCAAATATATCATCAAACGTAAATTTTTCAACCGTATATGAAACTGAATCTGTAAATTGAAATAGGTTGCAAATGATAGAACAAAACAGAAGTAAAATGTTAGAACACGAAAAAATATTATGTGGTCATCCTTTTATGACAAATAATCAAAGCAGACAAATTATGTACATACATGGATCTCAAGAGTCACCTTGACATTCAAAATAACATTACAGCAAATTAAATTTACTGACTGACTCACAGATTTACACATGAAAACTGACATCAGTTAGTAGCTGGAAACATTACATGTGTTAAACATAATTTAACAATCATGACAAAAGATTGCAATAAATTGATATATTTCAATGTTTGTTGGCTGATTTCTGGTCATAATATACTCAATTCTGAAGTTAAAGTCAAAAATCTTTACTTATTGTGGTATTCATGATTATTTTCACATTAGTTTTTTAATTTTTCTCAATCTATTTCTTTTATTAATTTTATATTTGATACATTTTATGTTTTGTAGATTCTTTCATTTTATATTCCTGTAACGTTAATGCTATTATACTCCTCTTCTATATCTCCCATATCTTGAGAGTTTTACATATAAAACAATACATTAAATTGTCTGTATCTACATTTGGAACCCAATTTATTTTGATAATGGATAATGTTTCTTACTTGCCCAATTTAATCAAATTCATTTGATGTTGAATTCAAATGCATGTGTTTCCTTACATCAACCTACATATATTTAAGAATACATTTGTTCAAAGAGTAATGTTGCATGCAAATGTCCACGCCTCACTTGCAGTACGTACTCATTATACATTTGGTAATGGGTTATTTTTATGTGATTGCCAAATTTAATTTCTCTAATTGAATTTGACATTTTTTGTGTTTCTCCACATAAAACTATTCTGAATGCTTACGAAACATACATAAAAATATCTGTGCATACAGTAGCTATTTTGTTATGGGTAATATTAATTGACTGCGTATTACAGTCATTGGACTTTACCTTCTTAACTGAGAATAAAAATCCTTAAGCATGAGGAGCAACATTCATATCATGCATGCTGGTATTATTCACTGTTTCATTAACACTTTCCACGCGGCTATTGGTTTTACCATATAAAAAACAGATTTTCAGAAACCTTTCCCAATTTTCAAAGTCTATCTCAAGGATTACTGAACCAATACGAGGCATGTTTGTACTTATTTCAATGCATTTCACATGGTAATTCCAAATATGGTTGTGAAATTTAACAATTTTGACATTTTTGAAACAGTGCCGCATGGAGGGTGTTAAGCTAACAGACACTTGAAGTCGGCATTCTTAAAGTGCAATGAGGTGATTTACCTGCTTAAGTGTCAGATTTTGTGCTTTGGAATGAATGTGTGGAAAAATAATCCTTCCTGATATTGCGCTAAAACATGTGTAAGCTTTTGGATGTCTACATCATGATTTAGATTATTAGATGAAATATGTTTGCTTTGAAAATGCAATACATTTGACATTTGAAGGACAAAATGTGCATTTGATTTGGGTGAAATATGTGTTAATTTATCTATGAATTCTGTATCAAAATGTTGCATTTTAAAGCTAGACTTGAAGCAGTATTAAAATCATATATCAAATTCTATGACAAAGAATTGTTGATAATATATAAATATATCATGGAAAATATTGAGAACTTGATGCAGAAATTTACATTTTATTAATCATGAAATGTTGAACAAATGATTGGCGAAAAAAAGACACTAAAACATGTTCAGTATTTTAAGTTTAAACTTAAGGCATTAATTGAAATTGCCTAAAAGTGACAAAAATTACACATCAGTTATTTCACAAAACGCTGATTCAACATTTGTATTGAACAATTCAAACAAAGAACATCATAAGACACAATCATACAACAATGAACATCGCTAGACAAAATCATCAATCATTTAGACACATTAAACTGTTTGGGGGCCATTTCAAACTATGAATTAAGCCAAGCCATGCATTATGATACAAAACTTATAATGATCATATTGCTTACATAAGCATATGCATGGGTTAGTTGGAACATATACAAATTTAATGGATTAGTAACATGTTTAAAAAAAAACCACCCCATTCCAGTATGTCTAACTTCATCTAAACCATTTCTTAATCTACTTCTTATTCTATGAGTTTGATGCAGATCTACTTGTGTGCATGCGTGCAAGTATGCAAAGTGTTTAAAGGCAACAGAAAAGGGTCAAAGGTTATGAATGGGGTCATAGATTGTAGAGAATTTATCAGATTGGTAGGAAAACAACACCTTGAATTGTTAAACTGGGGGTTTAAAAGTTGTGTACAGAGATTAAAAACAAAATTATTCTTTGTCAGTTAAAAAAGCAGAAAAAGAAAAAATGTGATTGAAACCTGTTGAGTTTGAGAGATAACTCTTTTGCAAAAGATTACTACATAGAAATATAGTGCTCAAAATTATTGTTTCAAACTCTTTGATGACATGTCACATACCTTAGTCTACACCATAGGTGTAAACTCTCTATGTAAAGAAATGGCATGGGTGAATTCATACTATTATAATTATACTGTTAATTATTTTGTTTGAATAGCTCTCAAATTATAGATGCATTTATCACTTTCATTAAAGATGCGTGGGAGTTAGCATTTATCACTTTCATTAAAGATGCGGGGGGTTAACATGCTATGTTAATTTTAATGTATTTAACAACATTTTTACAAAGCATTGTGTTTTGCGGCAAAAGTATGGTACACTCTTACGATTAGGTGTGAATGCTGATATACCTACAAACATAAGGACACCCTCTATGATGGTACTTATTATTTTACAGGACACAATCACTAACTGGTGGGATGCTGCCTCACCCCATATCTGAAAATTGGTCTGTTCCCATTTTAAACTGCTCAAAAAAAGTTTGGAATATTTATTCAAGCACATGATTTTCCAATATCGCGGAATATGTTCATTAAGTGTAATATATCATTTAAAAGCTGGTGTGTTCATCTTTCCAATGATATCCAATTTATAGCAATCCCTTGTTCCAGTGCTTAGTCACATACTTGAGAACATGGGGAGGTCGCAATCTGAAAGTGCCAAAATCAACACTATTTTGTGCTTAAAAATCAATAGATCATCACGCTACACTTAACTGTAGTGGTCAATGTAACACTTCATTGAACAGACAACAAAGATGGTCTTTTTGGCACGAAATAGTGTTGATTTTGGCACATTCAGATTGTGACCTCCCCATGTTCTCACGCAAGTAGCTGAGCACTGGAGCAAGGGATTGCTTCAAATGTTGTATCATTGTAAAGATGAACACATCAGCTTTACATGGATATATAACACTTACTGAACATATTCCGCGATATTTTAAAATCTTGTTCTTGAAAAATAATTCCAAACTTTTTTGAGCAATTTAGTTTTCATCCATTGTTATAACAATATCTCTTATATGTATGGTCAATATACGTTGGGAAATCATTGCTGACAATATGGGGGAGGGGGCATGGTAACCATGTTAATGGGATACACAATGGATCCAAAATAATGTCTAAATTGGGAAGCATGTTTGCATATGTATGTAATATGCCTATTCATCAAAACATCTTGATACTATGTTAGTATGGATAGCAACAAACATATTTAAAAAAAAACCATACTTGTTAGCATGCTACTGAGGTTGCGGCTTCGGGGGTTCATTCAGCGTCTCATACCATGAAGCAATAATAAACAGCTCATCAAACTTGTATTGGTAATAATGCTTATTTTTTATGATGATCATTCCCATGCATTATGCAAATTGTGCGATGGACAATATTAGTAGCTAGACTGAATGGGTAAGTTGTGTTACCAAACAAATGAGTTAGACATTACATTAAAACCGACTAAATATGCTACGCATTGTTTTCCTTGTACATGGCACCATCAATTTGAACAACTCAAGTAGGTTTGGCGCAATATTTTGTTATGATTTTGATGTGTTAATAGCGGACAATTTATAGCAAGCAAATTTTTATTCTAATGTAAGAATTCATTTTTGAACTAAATGCAACAGAAGCCATTTTGAATTTAGATACAGATATACATTTTGAATTTGAATGTGCTAAAAGCCAATTTGAATTGTATTCATTGTTCATTCAGTCTTGCTTGTTCTTCCCAATCACAAACAATTTACTCATTTTGTCCATAAGGTTTATCGTGAATAGGTAAACATAAATTGATTATCCTTTACTGTTGCATTGTGGGATAGAAAAAGGACAAAATTTGCCCCCTTTTCTATCCCACAATGCATCAGAAAATGATAATCAATTGATCTTTGCCTATTCGCGATAAGGCTTATTGCCTCAACTAAAGACTAAGATAAAGCATCCAGTCAAACTTTTCATCACAACCCAATCTATCATAATAAAACAGCGCCCACCACAAACCTATGTGTTTCAGTAGAAGAAAATCAAACTGTGGCAGCATTTGTACAACAAAAATACTTGACAGACAATACTTACGTGAACATCAATTGGAAGACGGGTCATGGTATAAATGATGGCGTTGTCAGGAGTTTTGAAAGAAATCGAAATGACAGTTTATTTAGACAACCGTTACACACACCTAAACTCATTAAATGAAGCAAAACACTCCCGAGATATATGGATTTTACTAAATCATTAATTACAGGATGAAATGTCTTGCATGATAAGTAAATAATGTTGTGATAGTACAGCCTGTTATTTACAAATTTGAAATATAAGTTAACAAAAATTTGTAAATAAATGTACATGAAATGAAAATGGAGTCATACATGTGTTAATGACTAAATGTAGCATCATGATTATGCAGATGCGGAAAAAATGGAAGAGGCTTGTAAAATAGAAAGCAATGATTCTGTGAAAAAATGAAACAATCCAGACCTTATGAATAGAACAGTGATGATGTAGGGAAAATGGAACAAGCCCGACTATAAGGGAACGTCTATCTCCATTACTGTAAGAGCTTGTTAGACTGCAATATGAATTAAGTATTTGTTTTAAACCAAATATTTCGTCACTTTTGTAAAGATTATAAAAGGCCTGTTTCGAGTGAAATTCGTTTTGGCAACAGTAGTTGTCAGAACAAACCGAGTGTTATTTCGCTATAACACTAGCACACACAAGGAATGTAATGAAAATAAGAAACATATGGGAAATTATGGAAAGCAAACTTTCACTGACCTGAACTACTAGGCTATAATGTTTATAATAAGATGTAAAAAAACCTAATTTTCCCTAAGGCGGTGAAAAAACACCTGGCCTACAGGCACGACCCATTTGTTTTTAATTTTCAAAATGGTCTTCTTATTAGAAAATCTTTGTGTGTGTAATTTTTTATTTTTTTAATGACATTTTTCACCATTTGTTTGATTTGTTTGTTTTTTGAAATTGTACCCTAGAGGTCGGTTTGCGTAATCCCTAATCCGTCCTAATCCGTAATTACCTTTGACTTCTGACCTATTCTATTTAATAGAAATCAATATAGGACTTAGCTAAACTAAACTCAAACCAGGAGGAAATCAACTTGCCTTAATTGGATATGCGGTTGTATGCAAACCACAATGACCTACATATTATTATACATTATATAAGATTGATGCATTGCAGAGGATGACACTGTGATGGAATGATGATGATAACCATCATGACAATAGCTCTCAGACTTTGCAATTACTCGGCCTTTCGGCTATGTGTGTGTAATGGTTAACAGAATTGAGATATTGTCTGTTGCCTATCAGAGCTAACTATAGCTAGCTGACTGTAGCTAGCTGACTGGTAATATGGATTAATTTTTAATATTATGCAAGAATCAATTACTTTAAAATGTTTTCCATGTGTGAAATGATCAGTTGCAATAAAAGGGTAGTTTTTAAAAGCATATTATGCGATATATTTCATGGAACGCCCTCTATCATTTATTTTTCCCTCTAAATGCAATGGTTTTCTTAAATTATAAATTAAACACAGGAAACTAAAATATCTTCTAAGTTACAGAGCAATATGTTTCCTAATTACTATAAAATCAAGTTTTTAAATAAGTTGTCGGGTAAACACGACAGTTTATTTTCCGAGTGGTTTTTTTTCATTCGTAAATAGAATTCTATGGTTTGGGGATGGTTTGACGATTTGGCGGGCACTTCACTATCACATGGTGTTAATGCCATTTACAGTGTTTCCGGCTACGATTGCAACTGTACACAAGTGAACACAATAGTACGGAATGCTTTTTGATGGAAATCACCAAAAACATATGTTAACAAATTGGAAGCAGATTTCCATTTTCATTTAGCAAAGTTCTGTGATGGTTTTTTATGGAAAATACGGTCAAGATAGATTTATGAGTCCAAGAATTTGTTTCCTGATAGTTAATCTTCATTATAAGAAATAAAAAAATATGTATAAAAATTTGAAAAAAGATCACATAATATTGCCTTAATGTAAGTATACATATGTATACATACGTACATTGCTTAAAGTGACAAAATGTAAGATGTTAAAAAATTGTGAACTATACCATATGACTTTGAATACGTATATGTGCAGTATGCCTATTATAATATTGTTATAACCTTCAACATTTACCATCAATAATATATTGATATCAATTATTTGTGAATTGATCAATTGTTCATCATCAGATCGATGATTCCTTACACGCATCCCCCAGACCTGGTACAGAACTACATTTTGAGCTCCACGTTTCTGCTTTCAAAGTATGGGGAAACCATTAGATGGTTTTCAATCAATTTAGACTATTAGCTATTCTAGTACCATTCTAATCAGCTAATGAGATGCACACAGAAGCATGAGTTTATAGATCAATTCAACCGCAGCCATAAATGTAGCATCCATTGCACTGAAAATGCACCTTGCAGTAAAACTGTTGAGTCCCGAGATTGGGGCTTCATATAATTTGGTTATTCCAAGTAAAAAAAATACTATGCATTTATATTGATCGTTATGTTCAAATACCCACAGTATTGTGGTTATAATAACAGAGGGCCAAGCCCAACTGACTGGTGTATATTAATGTGTGAGTGAATGATCAACACTCGTATCAAGTGTTTTTTAAATTCCTAAATAAACATTTGTTGAGTAAGGGGCCCCAATATTCCCATTGGCTAATAATTTATTTTAGTCACAAAATGAAGAGATGTTAGGCCAAAAAAGAAAGAAGTTGTGTTTCCCTCAGCGACCGACCCAAAAATCGTAAAAACTAGGATCGCATTTTTTTTGTTCAATTTTTTTCTTCATTTTTTATTTATTTAAAGATTTAAATTTGATCTTTAAGTGTCTAAATATTACTATTTCTTGCTTGAATTGAATAAGTGAGCCTAAATTAATGTTTTTTAACTATTATAACACTAGAAACTATTGTATATAAATGTTTCAATGATGGCGCGCCTTGTTATCTTAAGGACCTTACTAGTACTTATATACCTAAAAGAAGTGGTCTTCGTTCTGCCTCTGACACTCGGATTCTCACTGTACCTAAAACTCGTCTCACTATCTCCAAAAAAGGATTTTATGCCTCCGGCCCATTTTTGTGGAATAATTTACCGCGTCACATCAGGCATGCCTCATCACTGACTCAATTTAAGAAGATGTTAAAAACTCACTTATTTCACCATCATAGTGCGAGTGATGTTTAACACTGTTATTTTTAATTTTATGTTTTAATTTTGTTAAGCGCTGTGGTACCATTGTATAATGTGTAAGAGCGCTATATAAATGCTCATTGTTATGTTATGTTATGTTATGAAACATTAGTTAAATTGACTTAGGGCCTATACCAATTTTGTCTCAACATAAACCATTTATTTTTCAGCCAAGAAAAAAAAAAGAGAGAAAAAAAAGAAAAGATTTCCGACCGAGCGACACGATTTTAAATTTTTAGCGGTTGAGGGCAATGCCACTTCTTCTTATCTTTTGCCTTATTGAGCTCATCCCGGGCCCCAATATTCCCTTTGGCTTAAAACTGATTTACCCATCTTAAAACAATTCCAATGTTGATTATTGAATTAGATAAACAGCTTCAAGCGCTATTGAGACAGTCCTTGAATGGTTAGGGACCAATATTCCCTTACTCCATGTCAATTCAAATGGAATGATGTATTCCACAATGATTGCATCATGCCAACACTATAATGCGATGATAATTAAACATGCACAATCAAAGACAAATTTAGGCCATGGCATGGAAATGCTTCGCCTGTCACTAAATTATTTACTGACGTCACCTGCCACCCTTAAGAAGACATGAGTAGAGGGCTAATACATTATTTAGGCAGCTAAACTTATAAGGAGTGTTCAGATGAAGAGGTGCTAAGTTAGAGACTAGCTAGCATCAAATTCGCTAGTTTCAAGATTAAACTCTCTGTTAACGGCTGTTCGAAGTGTTTCACGGTTAACTAACCTCAAGTCTAAAGCTGGAATTTTAACCCTGAGAAATCTTGTGGTTAACTAGTCCCAAAGCCCTAACCGAGAGTTAGCCGAGAGCATAACTGTCGTGTGAATCCTTCAATCATGTTAACCGCAAGTGAAATTTTTGTACGGCCATTGCCTATCAATGCATTACTTCCGGCAATCTGAGAATCGCGCGATCTTGAGTTAGTCTCGAAGCTACCGCAGTGGTATTGAAAAATGGTGAATGTTACAATCTAAGTGCAGATAGGTTTGCGCTAGAAATTGGCAGCACCCTAGTTGATGCGACCTGATTCTGATGATTCACCAGCGGCAAAATTACAGCGCTTTGAGCCATTTGGAAAAGGCGCTATATAAATACTGATTATTATTATTATTATTATTATTATGTCGCTAGACTCGAGGCTAAGATTGTCGTCTGGACAGGCAATCTGAATTAGCGGTAGCTTTTTTTAAAACTTGAGACTAACTAGTCTCAAGACTAGTGACCGTCTGAACAGGCCTATAATGAAGAGTTCTATTTATATGATATTTACAATCCCTTGTACATATTTGAGAACAGTTTCACATGTCTATGCCTCATATTACTGGGAGCTATATATGCAACCATCAATATTCTTTAAAATTCCAGTTATCCTGTTCATTCTACCCATATGCCAATCAGACTTGATTGACTTCATTCCCAATCCAGTTAATACATAACCCGCTAAAGCTGAAGATCATTTTTAGATTATGCGTTCAATTTGGGGTGTCAGAGAAGATACCTTAAAGATCCCATAATCCCATAGTAATTGATACAATCAGATACATCCTACAATTATCGAGTTCAGCCCATTTCTCTGGTAATACAGTAAAGTGGTAATTTGTGTGCGATTTAGTTGTCACCAATTTTATACTGTTTTGCGGATTTTTTAAATTCACGATTTGTAGCTTCATCACATGTACGCGAAGGAGATACATTCGCGTGTTATTATTTTCGCGCAAACATTTCCACTTTTACAGTTACACCACATTTGGAGCAATTTTCAAACCCTATAGTTTTTTTGCTACAAAATTTTTGCACAGCTTGAACTATCTACCCATTCATATCCCTCTATTACCCCCCCCCCCCCCCCCTCCACCAGCACCAATCAATGGTAAGAGTCCCTACAATCGTGGTGATGAAATGGTTCCGAGCAACATTGACTGGGATTGCAAAAGTGGGAGAAATGCATTGTGGGTAGCATCAGGTTTCTTCTCTGCTACGATGTTCACCTGTCACGGGCACTCATGGAACAACTTTTACTTGTATGTTTCATATCTACAGGGAAAATATGTATTGAGGTAATTGTAACCCCCTACGGGTATACAATTCCTTATTCTTGTGGCATCCAGAGTCAACACTTGAAATATTGATAAAGCATGTAATAGCCACCGGCGATCTAATCTGACTGGGGACTGGCAAGATGAGAAACAGAAATACTATTAGGTATTTGCCTTTACACCCATTAATTATCTAGCATTTTAGCTATCAACTACTCTAAAGCCCAGCAAAATAAATTAACATTTTGACGGCACCAAGTTACAAGTTCAGCTGGTAATAAAAGGAACAGATAAATTGTGCGTAACCAAAACCATGTGCCCAGAACTCTCACACATTTACAAGTACATCCAATTATTTCATTATTTCCGTTGACCATTACTAGCACTTAAACAACACTGCGGAACATTGGGTTAATGTGTTTCACGCCATGTTAACATATGCCAAGTTTTGTTACACCTTAACTATCCAGATTCAAATACACAACCCACGGTAGTAGATTTGATCATGCCGCGCCGGTAACATTGTTTTAAAGGGGCATTGAGAGATCTGGGAGATTTCTCAAAAAAGTATGTCTTTACATTATTTAGATGGATGATATATTAGAAACCCTCTCATGTAATAAATTCTTCAAACAATCAGTAAAATTGAAAAATAAAACAGCATTTCTGAAGGCCTCTTCTCTTAATACTTTTCACTTTTTTGTACTTTGATTAAAGATCACCACCAATTGAATCAGGGATATCATGACTTGGCTTCAGCTGACATGTCACAGGTGGTCTTCAAGGTCATTCATGTTGAACATAGAAAACATTTGGTAGAAGCCATATGTGGCCATTTAGATGAATTTGGTTAATTTTGATGTGATATACATCGAAATTAAACAAACTAACATTTTACATGAAATATTACAAATTAAGCTCTATGGTTTCGGCTGGTAGTTAGTACATGTGAAAGCATTACGTATAATGTGAAAACCTCAACATCTGAGGTTTTCACATTATACGAGAGGACTCTCTACCCAAAGGAACTTAAAGGGACACAAAGAGATGTGCTGGAGGCTGCACCCTCAATGTTGATAACAACTGAGATTTGTACATTTTTTCAATAGTTTTACATGTATGAACTTACACCTGTAAGGATTAAGAAAAATCAAATATTCTGATCTATGGCTGTAGATCAGAATTTCACATTATAGTTGGGGAGCACAAGGGTCTTCTCTTATTTATATTTTTGATGTTGTTCTCCATATGTTTGGGCCTTTATCTTATTCCTGTCCCACGCCACGTTCATTGGCTTTTTTAACCAGCCTAGTGTTTACTTGTATTTTGAGTATTTTCTGAGTTGCAGTGAACCAATTGATTGACCCATCAGAGCTCTCTGTAGAGAGTTACCCGTTTGATTTGTAATTACTCAGTTCATTAACTTGGTTAATGTCTGTTGGGCTAGTTCACATTTGCTCTTGATGTACAAAAAACATATAAAATACTGATCTTGTGCCCAGACTGTTTTCCAACAAAATATTTTAATAATGGATTCCAGACAAACCATTCAATACTTACTTACTAAAATATTCATGAGGAGAGGCTAACCTGGTGTGAAAATAATATGATAAAAGTCTGGTGTGTTTATTCTCTACATCAACTATAGAATGGAATGAATGTGAAAAAATACTTGATAGAAAAGTTCTTATCCTGAAGGTGGATAGTATTCCTGTACACCAATCATTCTTGAAAGAACAGACTATGCTTGCAATTATTCATCTATATAACTGCATTTTCCTTTTGGCTTAACGCAGATCATAATATGATCTGATACTATGAGGGATGATATTTCATCTTCCGGGGGACCAAAGATGGTTATTTTGTGCTTTATATAACCATGCATACATGTATTTTTAAATTTGCTCATACATATGTTGCAATGTGTGTTTTGGCCTCAGGTGCCAGACTGTCAAATGTTACACACTGTCGTCTCTAAAGGAATCAAAGCTGATCACCTTTGCAAATTATGTCTTTGCCTTGCCAATTTTGAGTTTGAGTTAGGATAAGAAATATTTCTAAGAGTGTATGAAAAGTGTTAATAAATCATATGATAAAAGATAGGTGAGGTAGAAACAAGAAGAGCTGACTTATGAGGTGTTTATTTAAGGTAGAATATGAGTAAAGTGAAATGTTATAGCTATTTTGATAAATGTGATGAGTGTTACAGAGTGTCACAAACGTTTTGATAACTTTTCAAAGCTTTATATCTTCGGTAAAATAGGTAAACAGAATACAATTGAAAACAGATTTGGATAGAGGAAACTTGGAAGAATTATTTTGAAACCAAACTTCAGGCCTCTTTATATACACTCGGCAAAAGAAGTTCTTGGACACTTAAATTAAATTAATATTTAATAGAATATATATAATTATATGTATGATTATATATATATATAATTATATATCAAAATAAGCAGAAAGTAATCCTCTAACAGCTTAACATGGAATTTAGACATGATCACTCATGCATGGCAGATCCCATTCACTTGACAATGGCAAGAAGATTGCAAAAAATTGGATAATCCCTCCATTCAAATGACTGTAAATGTTCATTTCTTGCAATTTCCTTTTGCGCACCTTACCATTGCTTAATGAATGTGCTCAGCCATGCATGAATTCGTACATCTTAATTTCATACAGACATGATAGAGAATTATTGTCTGCTTATTTTGACATGCAATTGTTTAATTTATATTAAATATTTATGTGAAATATTTGAACTTCAATGAGTATCCAGGAACTTCTTTTGACGAGTGTATAACACACGCTAAGAGTTTTAGTCACATAAATCAAATTACTAACAATTTGTTCAACTTTCAGGATGTCAGGTGTGTGTAGCTGACATCACGTGTTGCGGGTTCTTCATCTTTCATTCATGTGGCTCTTGCAAAAAGGCTTTCACTTATTAAATTAAATTCTATCCATAACATTAATAATGTTCATAATAAGGATTACTTCAATTGAAAAATCACCATGGAAAACTTTTTTCTTCACCTCTCTCCCTTTCACCCTCCCTTCAATTTATTACATGAGCTCATTATACTCATTTATATGAAAGTGCAATTCAGATTTTATTTTTGTACTTTAACAACACAGATAGCAGTTATTGGAAGTTGGACATCAAAATAATGCTACAGATTTTCTCTATCCAAATAAGTTTTCAATTTTATTATTCAAAACATTTCACCGGAGATATAAGGCTTTAAAAAGGTATCGAAACCTTTGGGACACCCTGTATATAATAGAATGTAGAATGACCGTGTTGGTATTGTGCATGAATCAGTATGAAGATAGCTGATAATGTGTGTGTCATGTCATTTACTCCTAGAGCAACAGGAACAAGTCAAATTATCCAAATGTCATTGGCCCTGTTTACACAGAGCCTGCCTATTACATTTGTCAGATATAGACTCAACTTCATTTATTTATGTGTAAAAATTCAAAATTTACCTTTTTTTTATAGATACAAATCATGATTTTGAAGTATAAATAAACACAGATCTTTAATTTCATTTTCCATCTTCATGTATGGAAGGACTGGGATGGTATAATTGAGTCAAATTCAAATTAGTTTAAAAATTGACTTCATGATGTAAACAACCTGTTGAAATTAATGCTTATCCTAGGTTGCAATTGTATTCCATGTCAAAGCTGAAGTCAACTTCTATTCCCTCTGTGTAAACATATCCAGACCGAGGTTTTAACTTACACTTCAAATCAAGATCCATTGACATGTGACTTTTTAATACAAAATTCATCGCATTTTCAGAGATCAGATCTTGTAAATGACATTTAAATTTGACTAGTCATATTTCAGATTGACAAATATGACTTGTTCCATTGCTTGTTAGAGTTGATAACAAATATATGTGTGGACTTGCAGCCATCAAAATGAAATAAAATAATAAAATATTACATAGTATATACAAGTTTCAATTTTGTTTTGAAACATTTGCAGGTATAACATTTTAATGTCCTTGTGGTATTTCTGCCATGTATCATATGTGACCAGTCACATCTAAATGCGGCTCTTGTCGTTCAAAAATAAAAACTGAGATTTCATTTTCGTGCAAAAGAATTTTTGTAAGCTTTAAAATGACACCTGACTTAAAGGGGCATTGAGATATACATATGGGAGTGCGCCCTCAATTTGGTAATTTTGATGTAGATCGCATCAAAATTATCTGCAGAATTCGGCTTCACCAATATGTCTATCTATAGCGCCATCACTTCAACCCTTTTCCCATGAAATATTACGTTTCAGGGTTCTACATTATTATACCTATCTATTGAAACTATTGATTTGTTTCAAATTTCATTTTTTTGCATGCTTTGTTTCCTCAATATCTTAAAATGGATACTGCCAACAACAAAAACGTTTTGATATGACTGGTCACATATTTCATTCAAAATCATCTACTCAGTCATTAACTATTCACTTTATATCAATTTTTGGAAATTGCTGGATCATGTGACTTAGATAGCACCTCGCTTTCCAAAATCTGTTCAAACATAAATTATGTTAAATTTACAGATTTACAGATTAAATTAGAATTTATTTGAAATACATCATTTAATCTCGCTTTCGATTGCAAGAAGAAATATAATAATAAGATGATCATAATGAAATAAAAGTAAATGATGTACAAAACAAAATGGAAGAAATAGAAGAACACATGATAAATAAACCTGTAGTTTAACGACAATGGATAGAGAACTCTTTGCAGATTCCAATATTCATCATTTAAAAAACAGGTCAAAAGTATTTCTTCTTATAAAGATTCTTTATAGCTTTTAAATGATACCTTACATTCATAACGTCAATGTAAACTAAACTGAGAACTTATTATAATGGGATATGCAATGAGAAGCACTTGAAATAAACATTTTATAATGAAATTAGAAAATAAAGATAGTCTTGTAAGATACATCGGTATTGTGTTTTAACTTTGCAGAGCTGAGTAATCTTGAAACAATTTCACATGTCAGTTATGTATTTGCATACAGTATAAGGGGTGAAGAGCAAGAAGCAGATGTGCTATGCAGTATTGACTGATAACATGTCAGAAGCTTATCAATCACCCCTCGTAGCTCGACACTTCGATAACATTAGAGCATATTTATTCTTACACACATTGTTCGCATGAAATGCACAAAGTTATATTTTTAATAGTAATATGTATTGCCCAGCTCTACTATTGATTTAAAATTGTATTATTCTGATATTGCCCAGCCAAAATGGTTGTATAGAGTATTCATGAAGGCAAGAAGATGTAGTATGTATGATATGCATTCATACTGCAATTAGGTTGTTATTTATGATGATATTGCTCAGCCCTATTTTCTTTCATACGCCCATCTTTCAAATTAAATTGGTATAATATAAGGCCTAAATTTATGAACCAATAATGGCAAATGATTCGACAAAAGACGTACCTGGTGTTATAATAATTACGGCGGATACAATGAGTCCGCATATCATTAATATGACCAGAATAGATATGGCCATACCCTTGTAGTTTCTGTCATCTGCACCGCCGCCTACCAATTCCTGTGATAAAGAAATAAGGAAAAAGAAAGAAAATCAGCAAATGATGATCACTTTTTTTTGGGGGGGGGACTAACGTTTTTGTTGACTTGTGAAATTACCGATGAAAACCGAAATTTGAAAATCTGAAAACCAACACTTAATATTATAGTTCAGTTAGTTCCATATTGGTGAACCTGATTACAGCAGCAAATCAATTCTGAACAGCATTGCTGTGCAAAAATTTGGCATGGCGCAACATGGAGCATTGGGAATCATTGGATTACTTTTGCGCGCAAAGAGATAACAAAAAAACCCATTTCTTGGCAATTTGGAACTGATTAAACTTCAATGGTTTTTGGGGACAATATCAGCAGGATTATAAGCTAACGTAACCACTAACATTCCTTTTGCGTGTCGCTGTTAAACTGAAGGCCCGTTTGTCAAAGACTTTGTTTCTGTGATACTTCAGTGTTGCAGTCAATAGTTTCATTTTCAGACGTGATGAACACATTTACACTAAAATGTTTATAAAAAAACTCTCATGATGAAATATTTCAACACACTTAATCAGGGTTTATCAATGGACCAAGGGAACGATTAAAGGCAGATTTGTGACATTTTCGTCTAAGGTTAAAATGTCTATGCCATCAATCGAACCCATCTGTGGTTGCAACTTGCTGTCGAAAGTGTTCAATCCCGATTATGTCCATTGTCAATGTTGCATCCCAAATGTGAAACATCCTCTATTTCAAGCAGCCTATTAATTGCATTTTTCATAGCATATTTCCTATTAATGTGGCAATTTGGAAAGACAATTGATACTGATAGGAAAATGGTTGTGCTAATGTTTGAAATTTCCCTAATGGATTAAGGATATATATTCCACCAAATTGCAAAAAACACATACATCATTTCAAGCTTCACGCAGATTGTCTACTTTTGTTAATATGTTCATTTTTGTCGTGTCAAATGGCCCCTTTGATGATACCGGATCCATTTATGGCAGCACAAAGATTTCCCAAGATCAATTTTCAAATATCTTCCATCTATTCCCCCGTCTCATTAATGGCATCCTGTTCAAACCTGTTTGGGTTGATTAAAATAACAAATTGCGGAAACTAAATGTTCATCATGGTTTGTACTACTTGTAAATATGGACAATTTTGCCTTACATAAATGTTCACGCTTTTTGCAATTCAAACAGCTACCATGAAAATAAAAATATGTAAATATATTTCTTTTGTGTATATATCTATGTAATAAGCTTTAAAATTACAAATTTAAAAACATGCAAAATTGTTTAAATTAAAGTGTGAAAAAAATGCCCACATTTACAGCAGAGCAAAGCAATGATATAGACTCTGCCGCAGGGCATTTTGAGCTCAGCAGCTCAATACATGACTTAAGGAAGATACTGATATAAAGTCTATCATAATATTATCAGTGCCATCACCCATAGACTCTGCTGCAGGATACTTGGAAACTCAATATCTATCACAAAGTACTACTAGGGCTATTTTCATTGTGGTTATTTATGGAAATGTGTGACCCACTCACCACATTGAAATCTGGAACAAGTCGCTTCTGTTCATGTGTCAAGATATGACCGATTGGATTTTTAAACTTTCCATTATTATTAAAAACGTTGCTTTCAATTATGATTAAAAGCATCACATATTTTTGCAATGGATTATGAGCTTATATTCCTTTTATAATTGTGTCTAAATATACATTAAACCAATCTGTTGAGACGTAAGACCATATAAATTCCATAAGCAAATGAAACATAAATGTTGAATTCAAAGATAAAGTTGAACACACTATTCTGCATAATTACAAGGTAACAAATGATGATATTTCAACAATTAAATATTCATACTTAAAATTTTTAGGGTCAATGATATTCAAATGTTTCATTAATCATTGATTTTGTCACATGAAATAACAAAATTAGATACTGCAAAACACTTTAATTTGAATGAATACTTTATTTCGCGAATTTGAAATTACTGCTATTTTAGCAGGTGTTTCATTAAGCGCCGAATCTGGAAATGTTACTGTGCCAAATTGTCAGTTTTGAGGGTGTTTAATTTCGTGAATCAACATCCCTTGAGAAATTTGTTAAATTAAATCCCTCCAGAAATCAAGTGGTTTTACAATATCCTTTTAATGTTTTCCTAGAATTGTTACATCTGAATTTACAATCATAATATTAAATTCACTATTTTTATGCACTGAACTCAAATATTATCTATTTTATGCGTATTATTCTATGACTATTTTCTATTTTTCGACTAAGTAGTGAATTTAGAAGTTAGATGAGGATCATCTGGTTTATTAGGTGCATATGAAAACCATCTGATTTAAGTGAAATAGGTATTTATGTAGATTATTTCATATTAAAGAAATTGCAATTCAAATTGTGTAATTCTAACTTTATCTTACCAGTCAGTTTTAAGTACATTTTCATCACGCTAGATTCAACCTAATTTAATATTTCTATTCGCACAAGTACACACATCAAAGTAGTGAGTAATAAAATGACATTAAGCGACATTGGCAAAATGTTCTACGGCAGACAGACTTATAGAAAGATTAGTCAATAGTCTACAGTATTTCAAAATCAATTTGGAAACAAAAAATTGGGAAATTTGTGAATTCTTGGTTTTGTAATTTTAGTTTGATCAATTCAATCGTCTCTGGAGAAATGGAACATGTTGCCAATTATAAGAAAATTACATTAGTATTGTCTCATCATAATCACTATGCAACTGCTCATTGAACCTCAAATACTGCTGCGTGACAAATATTCAATAATAGCAAATGACTGATAAACTCAGTCAACCTTGGCATCTAAGAAAATAATGATTCCAATCAATACAATATGGCATTACTGAAACCAATATAAGATTGAAATGGAAGGCAATGCATATGCCGACATATGAGATGTTGCTGTCTCCCTAAGGGCCGTGGGAGGATGGTACTTATGTGTGTATGGTATACAGAGTTGTGTTGTCAACAAGACTATTTTGGGCAGATTTTGTTGTGAAATTGATTCCTCTTAATTGGTATATTTTCCAAACATTAGTATATTTCCTCTACCCCCCCCCCCTAGAGGTGCATCACTGTCTGCAAGTAATAACAAGAATCCCTAAAAACCTTTTACCTATTCACTAAAAAATGACACCCACCTTGAAAATAGGTACAGCCTCCCTCTCCGTCCAAACTAATTACAAGTGCCCGTACACCCACTCCCCCACATACCTGTAAGGGTCACTTTTAGAAAATGACTTGCTATTGAAAGACTATACATTATCACTTGACCAATAATACCAGTATGATAATGATAGAAGACATTGATCTCACCATCATGTGATGATGTGGTGATTATTTACATGTAGATGGCTCTGACCTTACTGGATTTTGATCATCCTTACCATAGGCTCTTGGGGTATACTGTTACCATATCTAATTCATCAACAAAGCATGAGTGACCGCCTGTCCAGAGAGGGTAGATTGTGGCTCTAAGGGTTAGGATTAGAATCTCTATGAGGTTAAATATAGATACGGTCATAAACCTTAGGTTCATCAAATTCACATAGGTAAAGAACTGTCACATTCAGCTATAAAGAGTGCTCAATACCCATGAGTATGGGTAGACGGGGTATACTGTTACCATATCTTATGCCTGTCCAGAGAGGGTAGATTGTGGCTCTAAGGGTTAGGATTAGAGTCTCCATGAGGTTAAATATAGATACGGTCATAAACCTATTGGTTCATCAAATTCACATAGGTAAAGAACTGTCACATTCAGCTATAAAGAGTGCTCAATACCCATGATTATGGGTAGAGCAATAGAACATATAATATATTTGTATACACTGCACTGGTCACAAGAATGTGTTTCATGCCTTGCAATCTTCAGTGTTTAAAAATATATTATAGGTTCATCACATTCAACACTATACTTGTATAATCTTGCATTCTACAACAGTATTGCTCATTTCAGTTTCGACAATATACACCACTTCATAACGTCTGCAGATAGCATCTTCAGCAAGATAGAAGGCCAGATAAAATGCAACAGTATTAATAACTTCAGTAAATATCATGTTGTATTCAATATATATCAGGCTGTGTTTTGCTATCTTCAGTAGATAGCATGCAAAACATATGCTATCTTCAGTAGTAGTTGACATACAAATCTATTGGTAGCTTCAGTAAACATCAGGTTGTATTTTGCTATCTTCAGTAGATAGCATGCAAACCCATTGCTATCTTCAGTGGTAGATCACATGCAAAACTATATTGGTATCTTCAGTATAGCAGAAGTTGTAAAATTGCTATCTTTAGTAGATGCATGCAATACAAATGTGCATCTGAATTTACAAATACCATTAGTGTATAATTATGTCTAGCCAGATACCAATATGAAAACGAACTATTTTGATAGATCAGGGTAAATTGCAATAAGAATCACCTCCTGTATACATATCGGCATAAACCTAAATGATGATTGGTTTCGTTTGTGTGATAAAGATAGATGGCAATTATACTCATTTAATGAATAGCCCAGTGGCACTTTAATTTGTGTTACAAATAGGTTGTATAATAAGTTGTGCCAAATATGCTGTTTCACCATATAAGATAGTAATATGTATGAATATAAAATGTCATTTTAACATGTTTCCTTAATTTTGAGAAATTTGCTTCTGGATAAAAACATGAACCCTTTTGATCCACCTCTTGATTCATGAAATTGTGTTCTGTCTTGACGGATAGTATTCAGGCAAATATGGAATGCAACTTGTACTTCAAATAATAGAAACATTCTTTAGGAACTTAATTTGTGTTTAAATCTTTAATTTTCAGAAAGATATCATGGTATTGAGCGGCATAAATGAGCCAAATATGTTATGTTGAAAAATTAGGTGTAGATCTGTTTTGCTCTCAAGTGAACAGCCAAAGTCAGGGACAAAATATATAAGACCTGTCATCACAAAATGAGAGTTAATTAGGAAAATCATATTTTCAGGTTTTCAGATTCAAAATGCACAGAAAACAAGCTTTAAAACGATATGCAACATGTCATCTTTCCTCAATGTTGTCCCTGTCAAAATTCAAATTGAAGTTGCAAAATTCCTTTTTGTTTTTGGCATGTTTATTGGATCCTATCTCTTAATGTGCATTGGCGACTTAGCGCTCATATGTGGTGACAGGTCTCATATTTAATTCCATACTTGCTAATAATTATTTTGCAATATCATCCTGAAATTTATCAGAAAATGCAATTACTATGATAAAATGAGTTTGCAATAGACCACACAAAAATAAATACCGTTTTATCATTTAATTTGCGATTCATATCCAATAACAAAACCAGTACCATGCATGAATTAAAGGCATCATTAACATCCATTGAATGGAAAATAGTCATTTTATTGCCTTCTATTATACTATCTCTCTAGTCTTATTTTGTCTTAAAAACATCTCATATGCTAAAGCTATTCTTTTTTATAATCTGAGGAAATTTACCACAACTGACAACACAAAAATAAATACTTTCTCTTCATTAAATTTGCGATGCATATCCAATATTAAAACTGATATCCTATATCGAATTAAGGGCATCCAACACTTTTATTGTATGTATATAAAATAGTCATGACTGCCTTCTATTATGATATCCTTTTATTATGAATATAGATATTACCTCATATACTTCAGCATTTTTTTATCCACGTGAATTAACAAAAAACGAAAAGAAAGCGATAACATAAGGCCTAATATGTGAATGGTAGTTGTCAAATGTGAGCTACACTGGATGCATGTACTAGTACAAATTGCTTTCACAACTGACATGTACCCTTAATGTTATTTGATTTGCTAGACCTATGAGTACATGTGGGCTTTATAATAGTACATGTACAATTATTAGAAAAATTGCCATGGCAATAGACTCTATCTACTAATAGCTTTCAAATGGTACTTCATATCGAATAGATGATCAGTAATGAATGAGTAGATAATGATATTTGGACGTCAAGTCTGCACAGGTGGTACTATTGTGAACAACATACTTTCTGTCTGTAGACATGGGCCATTTATACTCTAGTGTTTGTTCAAGGGGTTGTCCTATTTAGATCCAACTTTATTAGCCCTAACCCCAGTTTAGGGTTTTTGACCAGGATCACGATTTTCAAGGAAAAAACGCCAACTTAATCTCTGGGAACCTGCCGGGATTCGATCCGAAGACCCTCCGTTCTCAAGCCCACGTCCCAACCACTAAGCCACGGCCCTCAGCTACACATTCGCGCAGTATACTGTGCTCACTATATAGGTTTGGTTGACTACGTCATCGAAACCGACGGCGCCTGCGTTTGGAGAGGGACTTAGGATTAGCATTTTTTAGCACTCAGGGGAGTAAGGGTTAATAAATAGGCTAGTGGCGCGGTTGTAAAAGAGTTTACCAATTTCTCATTTCAACCTATGGAATAATCATTATTCCTAACCCTATCATTAAACTTAAGTTTAACCCAAACTCTAACCTTAACCCGTACTCTAAACAATAACCCTAAATCTTACCTTCACCCCATACAAGCATTGGAAAATTGGCCCTGAGCCGCTCTTTGTAGTCACTTTTTTTCAGTGGACATGGGACAATACAGTTTGGTTCTTTTCAGAGTCACCCATTCTTTAGTGACGAAAAGGAAAAACCTGTACTATGGGCAACTAGACCTCTCAGGTAGGATCGGGTGGTTTCCGTGTTTTAGATTTTGACCATTAAAGCATTTTTTAGGTTTTTTTAAAAATATATGTTAAAACAAAAACAAAATATTCCTACAGAAGTGTCTTTAGATGATTATGGTGCAATTTTTGCATTTGTTTTACCAAAAACTGATTTTGCTACGTTTTATCACAAATTTTGAGCCAAGAAAGTTTATTGGGTTAACAACCCCCAAAAGAGGAACAGCTTCCTCCGGACACACTGTAACCCTATATCAACTACAGGAATATACACTTAGTTTAATGGAATATCTTGAAGGTAAATTGTTTTGTTCCTCAATATTTTTGCTAACGGGTTCCAATTTTGCAAATGGATCTTTGTGAGCGTTGGCTGATGCACTAATTCATCCGTGCATATCCTGTACTATATTTCTATGTAATACAGGAAAGAAGTGTGGCAAACAATCCTGCCTATTTGACCTTCTATTTCAAAGGGACTAACATCACCTATACCTGGTTCCTCAAACACCATGGGAATCTAGAAACCTTTTTGGTCAGAAAAGAGCCATGCTATTTTTGTAAGGGCTTGGAAATTTATTTTATTAAACGTTAGGATGTATAAAATTCAAAACCATAATATTTAATTTTAAAATATTATCAGTACATCTGTAGGAATAGTAAAGTGGAACCTCAATAGAGAAATGATATTCAGATGTATTTTAGTCACACAGGTCCAGCATTTCCTTGTTCCTTGACAGGCCTGACATTTTCCTTAGATTGAGTGGATTCAGACATCCTCACGTTACATTAGCACTTGCAGTATTGCCATCCTCACATTACATTTACACTTATCCGTCGAATATGCACTGATGTCACACCCTAACTGAGGAGACATATTATAGGCCTAAAGTATATAGGCAAGAAATATCTCCTCTGGCTTACAAAATAGCAAACACTTAGATTGCCATTTTGTATTGGAGGAATTGAATGAACATTTGGAATATAACTTGTTAATAACTTGTTATCAGTGTAAGTGCTCCTTTAAAATGGTATGTAGTAAAGTCAGCCGACTGTGATCTAAGTGAATAGAGTGGGGTGTGGGTGTGAAACAAGATGGGTCATTACTTTACATTGCAAAAAGGAAAAAGCAAGATGCATGGTCAGTCAACTTATCTCTGATCAGCTGAGAGTGTAAATTGTTTAAATGTTTTCACACACAAAGTAATTTTACAGGGTGATTAAAAAATATTTTACCCATATTATGACAGCCATTCTCGCCTACTCACCATTATCTCTTTGTACTTAATTGAAGCTGTTGAGCATTTATTATTTGAAGGAGAAATCTAAAAGGTATTTTATTAATGTAATGGGGTAGTTTAAAGATAGTATTTTGCAAAATTGATTTGTTGATGAAAGCATTCTGACGACTTAAACACTTCTGAACATGATTCAAAGACATAATTGGCTCATGTGAATGGTAGTATAAGCTCTTTAAAGTAATAAGCAATAGATAAAAGTCAGAAGATGCCATGATTAATTAGATATAAATCCAATGTGCCACACAGCAAGGTAGAAGCATGCCATGAAGTTAGCGTAAAGGCCAGGTAGAAAGATGAAAAACCATTTTTTACCTTTAAGTTTTTTTACCCTTGATTTTGCCTATTTTGCCAAATGGGCCATGTTATGTTGGAAGATACTGAAGTTAATTCAATCTTTAAATACCATGAATACTCTTATCTCTTTCATACCAAAAGTGGTTTATCAAATCACTTTTATGACACAGTAGTTAGATGGCATTCACTCTTAAAACAAAGTCTTGTTTTATAGGGGCATACACAATTTTAGTGAAGCTTTAGAATTCAGTGTAATATGAGACATATATCCACAAGAGAGAATAGAAACGATGAAAATCATGAATATAGACCTTTGGGTAATTTATTTGATAACATTCATTGGCTTAGCACTTAATTATTCATTTCATAATTGTGCTAGCATATGCCACCTGCGTTCCTACGATGATACATCCATGAATTACATTATAGCTTTATGTACCCAGAGGAAAGTTAACTTCAAAGTTCAACTTCAAATTAAGTTGCAACCTAGGATTAGCAATGATAATGTTTCATTGAGCTTGATACACCATGCTAATAGTCAATTTTCTCAATTACTAGTAAATTTGACATGTAATATGACCTCGCTGTCTTTCCGTAAGAATGATAGGAAATGAAGTGAAATTCTGATTGCATATTATGTACACACTGCAAAATCCCATTTTGATTTGAAAATAATCCAATTTTAATATGAAAATGGGGCACATACATTTTATAGCTTTTACATAATGCAAATTTCTAGTAATACTTGATTTATAGTGAGTGTCCATAAAAATGCCCATAATATTATCAAAGTCAGAACTGATAGCAGCAAGTATGAACCAGAGTACATTTTTCTCTCCAAAAGAATGTTGTGATAAAAAGAGGGCCTTCATATTCACCTGAAAACAGGACTTTCTAACGATACATGTATAAACAATTGACTGATTTCAATAATTGAGTTTGAGGTAGAATGTGATGATCAGAATTTCGTTCCCATTTAAAGGTAGATGTTCCGATTTTCAACTTGAAGTTTTCTATTCTACATGAAAGGTCATCCTCAAAAAAAGTCGTGTTCCAAAGTTTGAGTTGCACAGCTCTAATGGTTCTTATTTTAGACGCACAAGATCTGTGAACTGTACCCATTGAGTAGTACACAAACTATATCGGTGGTTACCACCATTCGCGGTAATTCAACGTTATTTCATCGATTTCTCCGTAATTATACCGATTTAAGCCGTCAAATTTCAGTATGATAATGAGAAAAATACGAGCTTTCATATGATATGAAAATCTCCGTATGTTTGAAATAATTCTGTGTTACGAAAATGTGATCGGGTCATCTACCTTTAATGGTTGTGCCAGCCAACCGGGTAACAATCTCTATCATCTCATATTATATTTGCCTCTGTCCTCATACATGTATTAAGAAAATCAATGTCTTATCTCGTGATGTTACGCATGAAATACACACAGGAAACGGTTTCCTCCTCAACTTGGCCACTTAGACACGATCAGATACCAGTCCATAGCTAATCATTGATGTGCACCATTTCAGGTAGACACGGATGGACACCAATGTACACTGGTCAATACTAATATTAAGTAGTTTCCAATGTATATTTTAACACCTATAAGTGGCGCAATCATGACAATTAAATTCCACTTCACGTTTGGTCTTAGAATTGAACAAAAGGTTGTATACGGTACCCTCAAACAAGCAACAAGGCATGTGTGTAGAAACCGTTTGACCTGGGGGGGGGAGGGACAACCTTTTGACCTGGGGGAGGGGAGGGGAAACCATTTGACCTGGGGAGCTGAGGGGCTGAGGGGCACAACAAAAACAAAAATTCATATAATGAGGGGCAAAATAAGATTGGTTTTATATTTTAAGCTTAAAAGCCCACATGATGCAGGTGTGGGAGGAGCTCTCTAGCCCTAAAAGCAACACTCCTGGGGCATATCAATGTTAATCCCAATGGCCCTGAATAGCCTAGGACATGTAACCAAAAAAAAGGGTGTACCTAGACAAAATTGCAACATAAACCATTTTTGATGTAATTGTTTCAAAATGCTCTTCCGAACATTATATTAAAAATCGATAAAATTTGGAGTTGGGGAAAAAATGCTAATTTGCATAACAATATATGGGTATTAAGCCATATTAGTCGGGTATATACAGGGGTTACCGTGCAACCCCACCACCCAGGACTCCCCCAAACCAACTTTCTTGACTCTTTTCATGATTCTTAAACATATTCAGGGTGTTAACAACAACAACATCGTGTTATTCAAGATGGCGTCCAAAATGGCCGCCAAAAACTGGTCAAATTTCATAAAATGACATATAGCAATCAAAATGCGTGGTGAAAGAAAAGTTGTAATAGTGGGATGTATGTATTAGACCCATAAGACACTCATATCCTGTATTTTTGCTTTGTTAACATACCTAAATCCAAGATGGCCACTCAAATGGCCCCCAAAACTGGTGAATTCCATACCATTCCATATATCAACCAAAATGTATGATCAAAGTAGTTTTAACAAAGACATATATGTGTTATACCACTAGAAACTCATATCTGTCCACCAAAATGATGGTCAAAATTCCATAAAATGCACAATATCGAAACATGGGGTATGATTTTGTGCTGGAAATCCCTAATAATGGGGTCACTTTTAACAAATGGGTCTATTTTCGCGACATTTTTTTTCTATTTTCGCAAAAATTTGCAAAAATTAGGTCTATTTTTCCGATAATTTGCGAAAATTTGGTCTAAAATTAAGCAAAACCTCTATGGGTACCGATTTTCCCCAAAATCACCCCTAAAAATAGGTATGGGTTTTGAAACTCCAGCGGCACACCCCTGACCAAACCAAATCCGAGTACCCCCCCCCCCCCCCCCCCCCGGAGTTAAATGTTAGATTTTAATGACATCAGTATCATACACGGTCTTCAATATTGAGATGAAGTGGTGATTTATTATTACTCCGTTGTATGATTGGTCTGATCAAGAGCAATTAGATCACAATGATGTGATATGTACTAACAACAGTTCAAACAATTTTAAGAAGTAATATTGTCACTTTTCAGTGGCAAATCGTTATCTGATGTTAAGATGAAATAATTTCATACGAGCAGCAGAACGTAGCCTTCTCACCTAAACAGATGGTACCATATTCCATAATTCAATAAAATGTTTCTACTCCCAGCTGAGAAATAATGAAGCTATTTAGCTTCCATAAAAAGTTGGCAAATTATAATTTGGCGCCACATCTGTCATCAATCATCACAATCATCACCATAATTGACATGTTGTTAAAATCCTCTGGTAAGTCATTGACATCAAAACATAAACCTCCCCGTGTGACTATCATCTAATGGCTAGGCTGCACCGAAGCAATCAAACATTAGCAACATTGATTCTGATCTACTGACGCCGAAGCTTACAACAACAAACATTAGCTGACAAGTGCTAAGTACAAAGATACCAACCTCATCGTAAAGCTTCCTAGCCCCTCGGCCAGCACCGTTGGATCCGCGCTGCTGGTGAGTAACTCCAGCCCCAATCATGACTGAATGTATCCACAGTCAAACAGACAATAACAATAATGTATTTTATTTTACTTAAACATATCCTATCAGACTCTAATTAATTATAATCATGTATGAAACAATGTAATAACACCGGAAATCAATACCAAAACAACCCTACCCAACTAAATTAAAATTCATACACATGCCTTTGAAATCACTTTAGTTGGAGCTGATAGAACATTATGTCGTCTGCGTACGAATTATGGATTGTGGGCTAATTTATTCACCATAAGCGTGATGAGACAGCATAACATCAATATTGTTAACTTTAAAATGAAATCAATCACGTTATCATAAATAGTGTTATTACAATTCAATACCCTCAGTCCTATGTGTGTAATAGATGGACTCTTCGGAGCAACCCGCCTTATGTACAGATTTGCTCAAAATGAAATTCTTTTTTACAAGTTCTCACATTCTTAGATGTAACTCTCTTTAAAATCATTAAATGGAAAAAGCCTTGTATTGCAACCTCATCTATACTTATTCATCTATCTCTGTTCAGTGGTTCCAGTCATCATAGCTTGTCACCTTATCAGCCCTCAAATTAACCGAAGGCACCGTAGGCAAATGCCGTCGATGCCCCACATACTTGCCTTGATGCCTTCAATTTCTGGCTGTTTTTACTCCATTGAAAAGTATATAATTGCCTTGGTGCCCCTTTGAAATTGCCTGAAATTGCATGCCCTTTCCATTTCTTAATTTGAGGGCTGCACCTTATCACACGTGTGATCCTGATTCACTAATGTGTGACCAATATGATCAAAGACAAATCCTGGAATGCCCACATAAATGCTGCATCAATCATTCAAATACACTCTGATGTCACTGCACATTTGGCGCAAATATAAATGAGGTGACAATAGATGGCATTGGACGCACGTCACATCAACTTCACCCCCAAAACGGTGAAACTGACCTTTGTGATGCACACTACGTCAGGTTGACCCCCGGGTTGACCTCATGTGACGGCTCTGAATGGTTTTCAAGCATGTGCAGTGAGCTGAGCGGAGTGCACCCGTGTATGACAGACTGTGGTCAGGAGAATGGGTCCATGCCCGGTTGGCTGGCAGAAACTATTGTTCCATGCCCCAGCGGAATGTGCGCATAAGATGTTGGGTTAATAAAACGCACACCAAACCAGATCATATAAAGAGATAGTGTGGTAGCCAAATGTTGTTCCCTCAAGCATGATCAAAGACACGTCCCGGTGTGAATATAGAACACAGCCTCGTCTATAGATACTTCAATGTTGCAACTATATGGCGTAAGGTTGAACCAACAAACTATAATTAAAATAACTCCTACAATATTGACAGGCAAAGCACACAGTACTCATGTAATCTATTCTCCACATGAAATATGTCAAGGGGTTTCGATTACAAATTATGTAATATGCTTTAACCATATTATCAGGACGGGGCTGACGGGGCTGACATGTTCTTAAGCCAAATAGAGCGTGGGATAAAGTTACACAATACAACTCCGCAAGTTTATGATGTCGGCCTTATAAATGTATTCATAAACTGAAATCCATTACCAGCATGCAACATCCCTGCTGCTCTGTACTTAATTGAATCCCTCTCCATCTTAAGTATTTCCCTCAATAATCCCCACTTCATCGTGTCACTTGATCTTACACTAACACCTCCCCTTCCCTCAGAGAGTACATTGTTAGGCTCCCTCAGAGAATACATTCTCAGGTAACATATAACACAGACATCTTGACACATTTTGCTGTATGCACAACACATCTCCGCCGTCAAAATCCTCAACATCCTTGACCCTCCCGTTTCTATCTACTCTTTATCCTAACCCTATTATCATCCTCCCTCTCAAAACAGATTCCCTAGAGATATTATCTACTGATGAAATGTCTTGAATATTCCACCTTACGGTCTGTAACCTATGGTAATAAGCACCTCAAAGGTGCTATGAAACATATCATCCCACTCATACATGCTAGGTGTGTATTTTGTTTGTGAACATTCCGTCAAATCCTATACATAATGAAATAGATACACAAATACAAATGCATAGATATCATAAATTCAGTGTGATGTAGCTTCATTTTGTCCATGCAGCAATGCTTCTTAAACTTCTAATAAAGTTATATGTAAATGATTCGGATTGCATATAAGCAATTTTACCCTTGCCTATTCACACAATTTAAAAAGAAAGTCCCCAGCTCTTGGTATTATTACAATAGTATTGTATCTAATCCTGTTTTAATGTAATAATACACAAATAAGAACTAACAGTCCTTAAATCAAATTCTTATCTTAGTAGATCCAGGATGATTATGATAGGATGGTTTTGGCCGAGTCAGTTGTTTAAGTTTATTCAGCGATATGATGACAGCACATAATATACAAAAACATTAGAAACACTAGAAACCTTAACAAACTAGCTCATAATACAAATGCATTGGTAATTTGAAGGTTATTAATGACAACTCTACTGGTCTAAAATGTTACTAGATTAATCTATCTGAAGATAGCATTAAAACTAAAGAAAATCCCATTGCTATCTTCTGAAGATAGCAATCAGAATGAAAGACAATCTCATTGCTATCTTCTGAAGATAGCAATTAGAGTGAAAGAAATTCCAATCTATATATCTTCTGAAGATAGTGATTGAAACTTCACAAAATTACCATCGTCTAAAGATAGAAATTGAAATTAAAGAAAACCAATTGCTATCTCCAGAAGATAGCAGTTAAAACTAAGAAATTAAAAGTAAAGAAAATCGAAAGAGTATCTAATTGCTATTTTCAAAAGATATAAAATAAAAACTAAACCGAAAATCAAATTATTATATTCAGATAGAGCAATCAAAACTAAATTATATCAAATATAAATTGTTATCATAAGTGCTATCTTCAGGAGATAACATAATCCACTTTGAAATTCAATAAATCTATTAGGGTATTAAGGATAATTGATTATACTCATTTATGCCAATTTATTAATGTCTATATTGATTATACTCATTAATGCAATTCAACTCCAAGGTATGGTGGCGTTACTGTGTTTTCTACTAATTACAGGTTTGTGTGCACTGCCATGCACCAATACTGTACAAAGACTGAATATACATACAAATGCACTGTAGTGCATTAAAATTAAATGATGTGCCTGAAAAATGATTAAAGACCAAAACAAAAGCCTAGTAGCCAATATTATACCTATTTCTCAGCCACATATATATGACTTTAATAAATAGTGACAGTTACTGGATGAAGACATTGTGCTATGCATATTTTAGGAGTAACATTATATTTCTCGATAATACATGGTGCCAATGCATTATGGCTATTCACAAGCAATTGTGCAACAAGTATAAAACAGAAGATCTGCAGTTCAATTCCTAATCAAGGATTGTCCCCCTTTTTCCTACCCACCACAAGGATAACATTAATCATAGATGCCACTTTCACCTTTTGAACCAAGTATCTTTGAATGTACGACTAATAATATAATCAAATTGTCAGTAACACCTTTTATTAAATAAATGATCTTTTCAACTAAATTCCCAAAGAGAAATGATGTACATCTATTTTCCTCACCTCCAAATCTTTATCTGGGCGCCTCCCAGAATCCCCATTCTTCAACTCCGACTGCGCCTTAATGTGCTGCGCGATTACAAACATGATTATCCTGATAATGATCCTAACATATAAAATCCAAGTGCTATATCATGTTACTGGTAAGTATCCAATTGGTCTAGTTCCCGGCACTATGTAGATTGAAATAGTGAGTAGAAAAACTCATGGTGAGTGTAGGTTACCCATACGACCTATCACCGTGTATGATCCATGCATTCATTGCAACCACCTTACACTCCTATACAGCGTATCCATACAGCGTATCCACAGACTAGGCAAGACACCAGATATAACTCATGCTATGCGACGCATACCACCACACTACTCTCACGTTTCCTCCAGTGCACGGCTACGCTGTGGACTTAGTCAACAATGCACTTAATTATGAAAATTAATTGACCAGCTTGTGGTGTGCTATAACGCCAGACCAAGCTTCTTTGAACATAGCAGTACGGCTGTACTGCTCAAAGGAGCTCAGGCTCAGAGGAGAGAGCACAAAATGTATCCGATATATCGCCGGGTTGATATTAAATAAATGGAGCTGAACTTTTTCTTTTCGATTTGATGGTATTATGGATACTCTTATACTCTTTAGAATGACAGAAATGACTACTCCAATGTAAATAAAACTCATACTAACTGTAATTGAGATCCCCATACGCTTGCAGGCTTTTATGTGTTCTTTTACAGGATGCCTGTTGACTTAAAATGGTATGTTTGCTGTATATAAAAGACCATTAATTATTATAGTTTGTCCAAAGATTTTCCCCTTTATTATCTAAATTTCTTAGATAACTTCATTACATAACTTCAACCAATTCCTTACTGAAATGTGTCAAATGTTATATTGCTATTCATCGGTTAACAAGATAAAATGCATAAGCAGGAACTACTCTCCTCTCTTTTTCCCAGATGATTTTTTTTTATAGTATAATTCTTAAATGGAAACCCTCAGCCTTTGTACAAATATGTATTTGTTTTAATTTAAATTTTTCAATTCAAATGAAATTGACAAAGTATTTTAATACTTTGTCAATTTCATTTAAAAATAAATAAAGTTTGTAATATCAAATATGACAAGAAACAATAACCATGTTACAGAAGTTCTGATATAGGTAAATTACAACAAACAAAACTTTGTTTCTGATATGCCTGTAACGATTAGCCATGCAGGTACTTGGCGGTGACAATATCATTTAGCCAGAAAACGCAACCTCAGTTTCCCCGGCATTCATTATCGCCCACTAGACAGACTGGTAGTGGCTAGCCCTAGTATAGATTTTCAATAAACGCTCAATCTGGTATATACACAAGCACCAATCATTTAATGTCCGTGTGTATTTATACGAACCGCTCGCAGATGGCATTCACTTTCTGCTCACTTTTTTTGGAATCGATCCTTAAATAATGTTCACATTTGATTTCCACAAATACACTTCATGTTGCAACTCTAATGTATCCAAAATTAAAAATATCTGCCAATTTTGTGGGAATACTCTGCATGCATGAAATAAATAAATACATTTCTTGTGGAGGGGGTGGGGGTGTCATTTTGTGGTGCATGGTCCATCTAGACCGTGCCCCAATTTCCATTGAGACCACATAAAATACATTGGTATATAGCCCAACTTTTGACAGATCACATTCTATTTTTGGCCACATCGCAATGGTAAAGAAGTATACCAATTCTGTGGCTTAGGCTGTGATAGGAACAAAAAACATGGACATTCATGTTGAGGGTAAGAAAATGGGTTACTATTTTGTTTAGATATATTCGATTAAGGTATCCCTGGGTAACAAAAAGAAAAATACTTTAAAGTTCATACCTGGGCATAATATCTACCACCGTATATAAGCACCCCCTCCTCCCTGATGGATATATTGTCTAGAGATTCAAATGTTATGTTATATGCTGTACAGGCTTGTTTCAATATTGAGAAACTCCACACATCCAAATTATACGACAATGTTCCTTGACGTAGACAAAATTTGATAATAATAAGTTGACATTTAGTTATGACAATGACAGTCAAACCAATAACCAATCCACGAGTCTATTCTGTTTCAAACCAAGCATTTTGTGAGTGGGTGGGTGGATTCACATCCATTTGGGTATTTATAGACATGTTCACTGAAAATAAATTGTACACATTGTGTAAATATACAGAATTTTTTATGAATTATTTTTAACAGTTTTAAACTTGTCAGACAGCAAACCTGTTAACCTATACTCTTAACCTATAAGGTTATTATTATGAAACCTGTTGTAAAAGCCTATCTCACAATTTAGAATATTATATCATATTTGAGGGTAATTTAACAAAAATCTAAATCAAGAGGAAATGTTGACTCTACCATAAGTCTTTTTTCTCCATTTCTTACAAATTGACAATATTTTGGGCAAGCGGCAACCCCCCCCCCCCCACCCTCCTTGCATACCCATAACATTATTGTCCAACCTTAGCCTTTCATCAAGGCGTTGTGGTGGTGCATGGTGTGTGAGTACCTTAAAAAAAGTGTAAGCGCCCTCTGTAGATATAGTCTAATACAATGCCTTTCCGCAAACAAATTGTTGTGTTATGTTTTATATTGTTTTGATGATGTCATGATATATCAAGAGACATCATTGATATCAAGTATTATATCCTTCATCAATATATTCCTGTTCATTAATTGGTTAAAAGTGTGTCACATGACCACAAATAGTCTCACCATTAGGCAAGAAGACCAAATATGCTATTGACGAGGGAGAGAGGTACTATTTGGAGAATGAAATAGTCTACTATTACCCTGTGACCTCGATTTACGTGTCAAAGTTCTCTTTATGTTAATATTATGACAGTTGACTTTAGGATTGACAAGCCTTAAAACGTAAACAGACAACAACAGTTTCAACAATGGCGGCTGCTGGTGAAACGCCACGGTTTCGGCGTGTAATGATCAATTGACTCAATTTATTGACAGCGCAGACAGCGAGAACACTAAAAAACAAATGAAATATGGGGTGTCAGTTTTTCGCGAATTTTGCAAGAAAACCAACGCCAATTACACTTAAATGGCAAACGCCGTACTCGACATATTGCTTTCCAAGTGTTATGCCGGTGCCCTGCCCGTAACCGAATGAAATTTGAATTGAATAGTTCATGAGTTGGAACTTTTTGAAACTTTTGAACAGTTAGCTTTTGATTTTGAAACATATTGCAGCTATTCTACTAGTGCCAGGTGGTGAGTAAAATTCTTTTTTTATATTTCTTGTTGTCCTATAGGCCTAGGCTAAAATTTACAAAGCATATAGTCTTAGCCTAGTAAGGCCTAGGCTTAGCTCAGTCTTGAGAGTCTACTTTGTACTATCTTTAAACGTTGTCATCAATAGAATTAGGCGGAGCTAATCGTGTGTTACGATGAGGACATTGTTTGATCAACACATACTGCTTACACGTTAGAATAGCTATTTGCGCAAAGACACCGCGCTTTGCTTGGCTGACAGGTTGGCCTACGCCTAGCTTTACTCGGCGGCTTGGCGGTCGACAGGTAATTTTGTGAGGTGTCTTTGACAAAGACTAGTCAAACCTTTTGAGTGTGATTCTATAACATTTATAATCAAAATCACCATCTTGAAAATTAATAACATGCCCAATAGTATGCAGTTACATTACATTACAGTGATATGGTTTGCAAAAATAACTATAATATCAAATACAATCATGATTACTAGACAGGGAGTCTCTTTTAATAGCAAAACCAATATAACAACTTAGTTGCTAAATTAAAAATAACGCAATTCTATGAAAATAAGTTCAAACTTCTTTCTATGCTATTTTCATTTGACTTAAGTAACAAATAGAAGAGGTGTGACACTTGTGTGTGAAATTGGCTAACAGATTTATCAAACAATAGAATGCTGATGGTTTTTTTCTCAATATAATATCACAACATTTACCATGGCTCATTTGAAATGTGGCAATAAACCATGTATTCATTGAACCCATCTGTATATGAACTGAAAGGTGTTATTACACATACTCTCGTGTTGTAGCTTTCATGTTATCTAATTCCAAACTATATAACTTTCACTAAAAGATGCACTAAAAATGATTGACCTCATAATGATAAATAGATTTGGCTTAAAGATGTGAACTTTTCTGTAGGGCCATCTTAGAGGAAATTGAATGGGTGTAGTTTCTTGAAATGCCTTGCTTATGAAAAATTTGATTTTAATTTGGAATTGAAATTATCCCATACTATTTCACTATTTTGAATAAAAATATGCCTGGTTGCAAATTTATTATTGTATTTCCCTCTCCTCCGCCACATGGTGTAGGTGCACTGAAAAACTGTACTTAATTACACTTTTGTTTTCTTTGCTGTTTTTCCTTATGTTTTCCCCATACTTTGCTATCTGCTCAGTGCTTTCATGTTACACACTAAAAACTCTGGGGTCATTTTTCTTGTGTTCATTTTGAATCAACTACATTTGGAGTAATTTTGACCCCCTGAGGATGTTACAATTGTTTTTGAATTGCCGGGGGAGTGCACATATTTGATACAGTAAACTGTGTCAAATTGGACCATGTCTGGGTAACTGTTTGACTCTGGAGTTTTTAGTGTATACTTTATATGGCAATCTTACACCATTGAGCAAAGCAATAGATCCATCAATATTTGATGTGAAGATATTAAAGTTTATTTTTTATAGAGCATACAAAACTAGATTGGATTTATACAGTATTCTTGGATTTAGCTAGGATTAGTTGCCCCAAGGAACCTGAATTTTTAAAACCTTGAATCAGAATGACACCTTGCCATCATACCATTTATGTGTCTTCTCAAACCCCAATTGGTGTAATTTTTAGCCTGAAAACCGGATTTTATCCATAAACTCAGTGCAATTAACAAGTTACCATCGATTCCAGAGTGTACACTGTTAGAACGGTTGGGTAAAACTTTACCCAACTTGGGTAAAGTTTTACCCAACCGCTGGGTGCTATATCAACAACCCTTTTTCTGGGTAAACGTGTTACCCAACCCCGGTTGGGTAACAGTTACCCAGAATTAGGGTAAACAAATTACCATTATGTTGGGTAATTACATTTTACCCAATGATATTGGGTAATTATTTTACCATTTTGTTGGGTAATATAATTTTACCCGATGATATTGGGTAATTATTTTACCATTTATTGGGTAATATGATTTTAATATAATTTTACCCAGTGATATTGGGCAATTTTTTTACCATTTTGTTGGGTAATATAATTTTACCCAATGCTATTGGGCAATTATTTTACTACATGGTTGGGTAAATTCTATCCTTTTGTTGGGTAAAATAGACTAGTAAAATAGACTATTTATTTTCAAAAGACTGCGTTGCCTGCACCATTATCAGGTTAAAGCGTTAAATTTGTTAGACTTAGAGAACAGTGATAGCCCTACATCCATATTGGTTGCAGTATATAGTATTACTGCATGATAATACACAATGGTTGGCATAGCGTAGGCCAACACTGCGTGCGTACAACTTAACGGTCGGACGGAATTCAATGAATAAGCTTATCTCATTTTTGCTAAAAGCTAAGACTGTCCTCTAGCGTATTTAATGCTCTACCTGAAAATCTTGTAGACAACACAATATTAGAATATAAATATGTTATTTTACCATGAAAAACCTTCAGTAGTTCCTCCCCAGCCAGCGCCGGATTACCAGTCACCAAACCGGCCATTTTGTTTTTGTAAATCATGCGGTTGATCGCAGTGACCAATAACAGCTCGCCCAAGATACCACGTGACCGTAGTAGACCAACGTTGGGCAAAATCCTTTTTTACCCAACCCCGTAACACCCCTGATTACACAACTAATAGGTAAAACTGATGAAAAAAATATTACTCAACCGTTGGGTAAAATGATTTTTGCCCAACCCGCATTTGTTTGACCAATACTGGGTAAAGTTTACCCAACCTGACTTTACCCCGTACTATTTTACCCAGTGTTCTAACAGTGTAAAAGCAAGTTTTTTTATAACATTAAATTACACCTCGTTTTTTATAAACCTCTAGGCCTATCACTTCAGCACATTCAAATTCACAGACAAATTTTCACCAATTAGAACAAATAATGCAAGATGAATTTGACACTATTATATCACATTTATACTTATATGAAATGCATTTTTAGCTTTGCAGATGAAAGCATGGGGATCCAATTATAATTAATGGATATTCAGAAAAGCCCTTATCTATAGATATCTCGTTTTGTTTTCTAGACAACATTAAAATTAATCAGACTTTAAGATGGTTGAGTGATTCTATATACAGTCCTCAAAACAAGTAACTGACCAGGTAATAAATATGCTCTCACCTTCAAAACTATAGCTCTTACGTAAAATATTAAATTATAGAATTGTAAGGAAATTCCTTCTCCTTAATTTGAGATATTACATGTGAAGATTGAAAGAATATTAACTCAGTTATGTGCCCAAATCCAAAACAAAGTCCGTTTTTCATTTTAAAATGTTTTTCTTCTATAACAGGCAGTCTCGGACTAGCACGGCCGTAATTTAGCAAAACAGCGTAACTCGAAATATTGACTTTTTGAGTTACATGCATTTCTGGGGAAATCGATCTGTGAGAGTCTCAAAAGACCTCGACGCACCGTTTTAAAGATAGAGTAACGTATCTCAGCCTTATTTTGCAACTTTTAGCATTTTAATATGGTAAAACAGCGTTACTCGAGTTACGTGTTTCAAAATCTATTATTTTTCTTGGCAAAACAGCGTATCTCTAAGTTACGCGTCTTTTCCAAACAACTATTTTGCTACGAGATACGCGGGTTTGGCGAAAAAATAGTAACCAAAGAATTACACGTAACTTGAGTTACGCTGTTTTGCAAGATTAACTCTGCGTATAATTAGATGTCGGATTGGCAAACCCGCGTATCTGGACAAAATCAGCTGTATCTTTAGTAAAAATAGTTTACTTTACATAAGTTTTTGAAAATTAAAAAAATTAAATATAATGCACGTTTCCATTTTTAAATCAATTTCCTCTGTAAATAATAGAGAAAATGCAAACACTTAAACTTTGAAGTGCTCATATCTCAAAAACGTCATTTTCGAGTTACGCTGTTTTGCCAAATTACGGCCGAGCAACAGGCAGATTATTGATTAACTGGTAGCTACAACTCACGAGTCGATAGTAAAACGAAGATTGGGGATGCTTCAATTGATCAATGCAGCCCATACACATCCCTGTCACACTGTCTCGCGTGTTCAAAACCCAAGTTTGAAAATGTAAACTGCACTTTGTTCTATCCTTTTCAATGCAGCGTTCTTAATTAATAACCGATCTTAGTGAAAAATGTCTCAAATTAAAGAAAAGATATTTTTTTACAACTCAATAGTTAAATATTTTTACATAGCAGTTATAGTTTTGAATTAAGAGTATATTTATTACTTGGTTAGTTACTTGTTTTGAGGACTCTAGGTCATAAGGGAAACAGAGTTTGTTTTTTGTTGTTGAAAAAAACTGTCTTAAATCTATAATACTGGCTTCATATACGGTCAAGACTCAGTGATTATCTTGGATTGAATAATTAAAATATGGTTTTCCGCATGCTTAACCAAAATATATTAACTATATATTATACTGGTCAATACTTAAGTAGTTCATCACCTACGGTCAGTGGTAACTTATGCTCTATTTATTACATTAATATAGTGCATGTTTGTCCACACCTTTCACCTTATGATACGATGTAAGAAGTATTTGTGTCCAACACACTTTCCCAAATTTGATGAATAAAACAGAAATTCAGGAGAGATACATATAAAGCACCTATCGCCTCTTGAATGCCAACCTACATTTGATGACAAAAGTGTTTACTTTAATTATATAAGGAGAAGTAAATATTCACAGTTTAGGGTACTGTACAGTACAAGTCTGAATTGAAAATACTTGCATTGTTGCGAAAAGAATTAGATATTTCAATATAGAGATCTCAAGAAAATTTGGGGACAAAATGGCTTCTCCCATGAAATAATCTTAGTTTTTAAGACTAAGAATTAAAATTCTTTGTTTGAGAGTCTGATATAAGTGTACAAATTTGAGCTTGGTTCCAAGGAGCGAAGTGATTCCATTAGATCGAATATTTCACCAACCAATTGTGTTGTTATTCTATGGCCCCACACAAGCACCAATATTTAAATCATAAGCCTACGCTTGAAAAGAAACCTTGCAATATTAATACAGATATATAAACACCTCTATGGGACCGGCCGCGTAGAGTCACGGTGAGCGTACTGTAAAACCAACAAATTTTGTGAGGAATTTAATTTTGCAATTTTCCCGAGGGATGTGGATTCCTGAAAATAAATTCATGCTAAACTGACAATTTTGCATTGAATGTAACAGTAACATTTCCAGATTCGTGAAATAAAATTTCTGCTCAAATAGCAGTAAATTTAAATTCGTGAAATAATGTAGCCACAAAATTTGTGTTTTACAGCATTATTGTCTTAGCAATCACGGTTCTTAATTTGCAGACTTGTAACCTCCTTGGGCTAGCGAGATATTATGACGGTAAATGCCTCGGGTAATTCAGATAGAGGAATACCAATGCACTATGGGTAGTAGATGTGGAAATATAAATACTTTAAAATGACAAACTTGCAATATTAATGGTTTGCAGAAAGCCAGATATCTGTGTTTCTTATACCTTGTACTCCGGGGCATAAATGCAATAAACACAAAAGATGTCACCTCTGCTTAAAATCTAACAAAATCTTATAGCAATGCTGAACTAGCTAGTAGCCCCCCCCCCCCCCCCCCCCCCCCCCCCGATCTCTATATCATTGTGCAATCATGAAAGCTATATAAAGTCTCTGACAAATTGTTGCTGGAGGAATACAATCACATATGGGGTAGTGCAGAATTACTTGGTTACTCTACCCTGTGGGGGTAGTGCAGAATTACATGGTTACCCTACCATGTGGGGAAGTGCAGAATTACTTGGTTACCCTTATGGATTCACACCACTAAATAAATAATGGAAGAGTCCACGAAAGGCTTGTTGAATTGGTTGGGATGACACTCGTCTAAGTGAAATATATAAAAATGCTTCAAAAATAGTGTTGTTGGCCAAACTTTTGATCGGATGATTATTAAATGAAGATTATCAAACAATATCAGTGCAAATTTTCTTCTTTGACCAATTTTTTATGATTTTTTAGTCATTTTAGAGACTTCAGATAATTGATTAGAATTGCTTAGACCTAGGCTAGGCCTGGGCAATCTACAAACATGTGTATCTTTGACGGCGCATATCTCGAAAATTTTGCCTTGAACTTATATATATATTTTTTTTACAGGAAAGCCAAGACCATGATCTTCACACAGAATGCAAAGTTGAAGCAACCAGTTGCTTTATAAGCGAGAAAATGGCGAATAATCATGGTCCATTTTACACAGTAAGCAATGGGGAATTTATTAGTGGTGTGTACTCTACATGGAAATCCAGTTAATTTATGAAAATCGGGATTTCGTATTGCCCACGCCTATCTCACGGGCTGTCTGGTTGCTATGGTCATACGAACAGATTAAAAAAAAGTTTTCAAATTAATGATACGCTGAATTTCTGTGGCTATTTACCATTTAATGTAAGTTTTCTATTGATTTAGGAACATTTAGTGTAGAAAAAAGCAGCACAAGAAACTGCTTCATTCAGGCTATTCAGCCGCGTAAGAATGTAGGTTTAGTCAACTGTCACTGGTTTAGTAATAGTATACTACTACTTTTCAAAGTCAATTTACACTGCTTTAAAATTGTAATTAAGCTTATTAACAGATAGATCGAACAGTGACCAAGTTGTCTGTTCACACACAGGACTGATAGGGGTATGTAAGACAACTTTGAGAGGATGCAGACAACTCTCAAATAAGCTTACTTTTTTACAAATCAAGTGATATTCAAAATTTAAACATTGGATTGGAATGATACCATGTCTGTCTGCACAAAGTAATAGGTCTCCCTATTCATGTAAGTCCACCATAGAACGATCACATATTAGATAGAGGTCAAATATTTGTTTCCACCACAACCCCCTCCCTCCCCTTCCCCGAATACACGAAGTAAACAAAGATGAAAAACCCAGCTGTTTAGTCATAGCCGTGGGTTATTATCATGATCATCAGACTCACACTTGACTAGTCAAGGGTGCAGTGTAATAGCCAGTGCCTAGCTAGCGGTGAAGGGGTGGGGAGAAGAGGGTGGGAGGGGATATATACTGTATACATGGGAAGGGGAGAAAAGGGTTTAGGCCTATCTATACATGTAAACCCTGATTATCATACCATATCTTTTCTTTTTGAAATTCCATTACAGATTGGCTAACCGTGTTACAGTAGGCCTAGGCCTATCCCATGATTTGATTTGTTTCAAAGATCTTTGTTTAAGGGTTGAGAAGCGTGTAAAGAAGAAGGGATTTGCCAGTTCTATGCAAATGAAGTGTCTCTTGCAGCCTCTGTCATGGAGTCTTACATACAGGACAGGTAACCCCCAGAATTTTTTTCTTCTTCTAATTTGAACTATTCCCATAATTCCATATACAACTAAATGTGTCACTTGCCCCCCCCCCCCCCCCCCCCCCCCCCCCCCCCCCCCCCCCCCCCCCGGTTACATCTCAGTATACACAAAAAGGATATTATAGACATTCTAAATTTGTAATATGTATTCATTACTATCATTACAACTGGTCAATTCATGCTACAAAGGCATTGAAAGTTCAAGAAATAAAGACAAACTGTGTGACCAACTTTTACCGCGTGCACGTTATTTCATTGAAAAGCATGCTATCTTCAGTAGATAGCAAACATGATTCAAACAAACTTTGTCATACAAAAGCCTGTTAAAACCGATTTAAATGGTTGCAATGCTATCAATGTGTTGCAGTATATTCAACCTAACAGAAAAAAATATAATTTCAAAAATATAAAGAGCTGAAGGATTCACACCACTAAATAAATAATGGAAGAGTCCACGAAAGGCTTGTTGAATTGGTTGGGATGACACTCGTCTAAGTGAAATATATAAAAATGCTTCAAAAATAGTGTTGTTGGCCAAACTTTTGATCGGATGATTATTAAATGAAGATTATCAAACAATATCAGTGCAAATTTTCTTCTTTGACCAATTTTTTATGATTTTTTAGTCATTTTAGAGACTTCAGATAATTGATTAGAATTGCTTAGACCTAGGCTAGGCCTGGGCAATCTACAAACATGTGTATCTTTGACGGCGCATATCTCGAAAATTTTGCCTTGAACTTATATATTTTTTTTGTTTACAGGAAAGCCAAGACCATGATCTTCACACAGAATGCAAAGTTGAAGCAACCAGTTGCTTTATAAGCGAGAAAATGGCGAATAATCATGGTCCATTTTACACAGTAAGCAATGGGGAATTTATTAGTGGTGTGTACTCTACATGGAAATCCAGTTAATTTATGAAAATCGGGATTTCGTATTGCCCACGCCTATCTCACGGGCTGTCTGGTTGCTATGGTCATACGAACAGATTAAAAAAAAGTTTTCAAATTAATGATACGCTGAATTTCTGTGGCTATTTACCATTTAATGTAAGTTTTCTATTGATTTAGGAACATTTAGTGTAGAAAAAAGCAGCACAAGAAACTGCTTCATTCAGGCTATTCAGCCGCGTAAGAATGTAGGTTTAGTCAACTGTCACTGGTTTAGTAATAGTATACTACTACTTTTCAAAGTCAATTTACACTGCTTTAAAATTGTAATTAAGCTTATTAACAGATAGATCGAACAGTGACCAAGTTGTCTGTTCACACACAGGACTGATAGGGGTATGTAAGACAACTTTGAGAGGATGCAGACAACTCTCAAATAAGCTTACTTTTTTACAAATCAAGTGATATTCAAAATTTAAACATTGGATTGGAATGATACCATGTCTGTCTGCACAAAGTAATAGGTCTCCCTATTCATGTAAGTCCACCATAGAACGATCACATATTAGATAGAGGTCAAATATTTGTTTCCACCACAACCCCCTCCCTCCCCTTCCCCGAATACACGAAGTAAACAAAGATGAAAAACCCAGCTGTTTAGTCATAGCCGTGGGTTATTATCATGATCATCAGACTCACACTTGACTAGTCAAGGGTGCAGTGTAATAGCCAGTGCCTAGCTAGCGGTGAAGGGGTGGGGAGAAGAGGGTGGGAGGGGATATATACTGTATACATGGGAAGGGGAGAAAAGGGTTTAGGCCTATCTATACATGTAAACCCTGATTATCATACCATATCTTTTCTTTTTGAAATTCCATTACAGATTGGCTAACCGTGTTACAGTAGGCCTAGGCCTATCCCATGATTTGATTTGTTTCAAAGATCTTTGTTTAAGGGTTGAGAAGCGTGTAAAGAAGAAGGGATTTGCCAGTTCTATGCAAATGAAGTGTCTCTTGCAGCCTCTGTCATGGAGTCTTACATACAGGACAGGTAACCCCCAGAATTTTTTTCTTCTTCTAATTTGAACTATTCCCATAATTTCATATACAACTAAATGTGTCACTTGCCCCCCCCCCCCCCCCCCCCCCCCCCCGGTTACATCTCAGTATACACAAAAAGGATATTATAGACATTCTAAATTTGTAATATGTATTCATTACTATCATTACAACTGGTCAATTCATGCTACAAAGGCATTGAAAGTTCAAGAAATAAAGACAAACTGTGTGACCAACTTTTACCGCGTGCACGTTATTTCATTGAAAAGCATGCTATCTTCAGTAGATAGCAAACATGATTCAAACAAACTTTGTCATACAAAAGCCTGTTAAAACCGATTTAAATGGTTGCAATGCTATCAATGTGTTGCAGTATATTCAACCTAACAGAAAAAAATATAATTTCAAAAATATAAAGAGCTGAAGGATTCACACCACTAAATAAATAATGGAAGAGTCCACGAAAGGCTTGTTGAATTGGTTGGGATGACACTCGTCTAAGTGAAATATATAAAAATGCTTCAAAAATAGTGTTGTTGGCCAAACTTTTGATCGGATGATTATTAAATGAAGATTATCAAACAATATCAGTGCAAATTTTCTTCTTTGACCAATTTTTTATGATTTTTTAGTCATTTTAGAGACTTCAGATAATTGATTAGAATTGCTTAGACCTAGGCTAGGCCTGGGCAATCTACAAACATGTGTATCTTTGACGGCGCATATCTCGAAAATTTTGCCTTGAACTTATATATTTTTTTTGTTTACAGGAAAGCCAAGACCATGATCTTCACACAGAATGCAAAGTTGAAGCAACCAGTTGCTTTATAAGCGAGAAAATGGCGAATAATCATGGTCCATTTTACACAGTAAGCAATGGGGAATTTATTAGTGGTGTGTACTCTACATGGAAATCCAGTTAATTTATGAAAATCGGGATTTCGTATTGCCCACGCCTATCTCACGGGCTGTCTGGTTGCTATGGTCATACGAACAGATTAAAAAAAAGTTTTCAAATTAATGATACGCTGAATTTCTGTGGCTATTTACCATTTAATGTAAGTTTTCTATTGATTTAGGAACATTTAGTGTAGAAAAAAGCAGCACAAGAAACTGCTTCATTCAGGCTATTCAGCCGCGTAAGAATGTAGGTTTAGTCAACTGTCACTGGTTTAGTAATAGTATACTACTACTTTTCAAAGTCAATTTACACTGCTTTAAAATTGTAATTAAGCTTATTAACAGATAGATCGAACAGTGACCAAGTTGTCTGTTCACACACAGGACTGATAGGGGTATGTAAGACAACTTTGAGAGGATGCAGACAACTCTCAAATAAGCTTACTTTTTTACAAATCAAGTGATATTCAAAATTTAAACATTGGATTGGAATGATACCATGTCTGTCTGCACAAAGTAATAGGTCTCCCTATTCATGTAAGTCCACCATAGAACGATCACATATTAGATAGAGGTCAAATATTTGTTTCCACCACAACCCCCTCCCTCCCCTTCCCCGAATACACGAAGTAAACAAAGATGAAAAACCCAGCTGTTTAGTCATAGCCGTGGGTTATTATCATGATCATCAGACTCACACTTGACTAGTCAAGGGTGCAGTGTAATAGCCAGTGCCTAGCTAGCGGTGAAGGGGTGGGGAGAAGAGGGTGGGAGGGGATATATACTGTATACATGGGAAGGGGAGAAAAGGGTTTAGGCCTATCTATACATGTAAACCCTGATTATCATACCATATCTTTTCTTTTTGAAATTCCATTACAGATTGGCTAACCGTGTTACAGTAGGCCTAGGCCTATCCCATGATTTGATTTGTTTCAAAGATCTTTGTTTAAGGGTTGAGAAGCGTGTAAAGAAGAAGGGATTTGCCAGTTCTATGCAAATGAAGTGTCTCTTGCAGCCTCTGTCATGGAGTCTTACATACAGGACAGGTAACCCCCAGAATTTTTTTCTTCTTCTAATTTGAACTATTCCCATAATTTCATATACAACTAAATGTGTCACTTGCCCCCCCCCCCCCCCCCCCCCCCCCCCCCCCCCCCCCGGTTACATCTCAGTATACACAAAAAGGATATTATAGACATTCTAAATTTGTAATATGTATTCATTACTATCATTACAACTGGTCAATTCATGCTACAAAGGCATTGAAAGTTCAAGAAATAAAGACAAACTGTGTGACCAACTTTTACCGCGTGCACGTTATTTCATTGAAAAGCATGCTATCTTCAGTAGATAGCAAACATGATTCAAACAAACTTTGTCATACAAAAGCCTGTTAAAACCGATTTAAATGGTTGCAATGCTATCAATGTGTTGCAGTATATTCAACCTAACAGAAAAAAATATAATTTCAAAAATATAAAGAGCTGAAGGATTCACACCACTAAATAAATAATGGAAGAGTCCACGAAAGGCTTGTTGAATTGGTTGGGATGACACTCGTCTAAGTGAAATATATAAAAATGCTTCAAAAATAGTGTTGTTGGCCAAACTTTTGATCGGATGATTATTAAATGAAGATTATCAAACAATATCAGTGCAAATTTTCTTCTTTGACCAATTTTTTATGATTTTTTAGTCATTTTAGAGACTTCAGATAATTGATTAGAATTGCTTAGACCTAGGCTAGGCCTGGGCAATCTACAAACATGTGTATCTTTGACGGCGCATATCTCGAAAATTTTGCCTTGAACTTATATATTTTTTTTGTTTACAGGAAAGCCAAGACCATGATCTTCACACAGAATGCAAAGTTGAAGCAACCAGTTGCTTTATAAGCGAGAAAATGGCGAATAATCATGGTCCATTTTACACAGTAAGCAATGGGGAATTTATTAGTGGTGTGTACTCTACATGGAAATCCAGTTAATTTATGAAAATCGGGATTTCGTATTGCCCACGCCTATCTCACGGGCTGTCTGGTTGCTATGGTCATACGAACAGATTAAAAAAAAGTTTTCAAATTAATGATACGCTGAATTTCTGTGGCTATTTACCATTTAATGTAAGTTTTCTATTGATTTAGGAACATTTAGTGTAGAAAAAAGCAGCACAAGAAACTGCTTCATTCAGGCTATTCAGCCGCGTAAGAATGTAGGTTTAGTCAACTGTCACTGGTTTAGTAATAGTATACTACTACTTTTCAAAGTCAATTTACACTGCTTTAAAATTGTAATTAAGCTTATTAACAGATAGATCGAACAGTGACCATGTTGTCTGTTCACACACAGGACTGATAGGGGTATGTAAGACAACTTTGAGAGGATGCAGACAACTCTCAAATAAGCTTACTTTTTTACAAATCAAGTGATATTCAAAATTTAAACATTGGATTGGAATGATACCATGTCTGTCTGCACAAAGTAATAGGTCTCCCTATTCATGTAAGTCCACCATAGAACGATCACATATTAGATAGAGGTCAAATATTTGTTTCCACCACAACCCCCTCCCTCCCCTTCCCCGAATACACGAAGTAAACAAAGATGAAAAACCCAGCTGTTTAGTCATAGCCGTGGGTTATTATCATGATCATCAGACTCACACTTGACTAGTCAAGGGTGCAGTGTAATAGCCAGTGCCTAGCTAGCGGTGAAGGGGTGGGGAGAAGAGGGTGGGAGGGGATATATACTGTATACATGGGAAGGGGAGAAAAGGGTTTAGGCCTATCTATACATGTAAACCCTGATTATCATACCATATCTTTTCTTTTTGAAATTCCATTACAGATTGGCTAACCGTGTTACAGTAGGCCTAGGCCTATCCCATGATTTGATTTGTTTCAAAGATCTTTGTTTAAGGGTTGAGAAGCGTGTAAAGAAGAAGGGATTTGCCAGTTCTATGCAAATGAAGTGTCTCTTGCAGCCTCTGTCATGGAGTCTTACATACAGGACAGGTAACCCCCAGAATTTTTTTCTTCTTCTAATTTGAACTATTCCCATAATTTCATATACAACTAAATGTGTCACTTGCCCCCCCCCCCCCCCCCCCCCCCCCCCCCCCCCGGTTACATCTCAGTATACACAAAAAGGATATTATAGACATTCTAAATTTGTAATATGTATTCATTACTATCATTACAACTGGTCAATTCATGCTACAAAGGCATTGAAAGTTCAAGAAATAAAGACAAACTGTGTGACCAACTTTTACCGCGTGCACGTTATTTCATTGAAAAGCATGCTATCTTCAGTAGATAGCAAACATGATTCAAACAAACTTTGTCATACAAAAGCCTGTTAAAACCGATTTAAATGGTTGCAATGCTATCAATGTGTTGCAGTATATTCAACCTAACAGAAAAAAATATAATTTCAAAAATATAAAGAGCTGAAGGATTCACACCACTAAATAAATAATGGAAGAGTCCACGAAAGGCTTGTTGAATTGGTTGGGATGACACTCGTCTAAGTGAAATATATAAAAATGCTTCAAAAATAGTGTTGTTGGCCAAACTTTTGATCGGATGATTATTAAATGAAGATTATCAAACAATATCAGTGCAAATTTTCTTCTTTGACCAATTTTTTATGATTTTTTAGTCATTTTAGAGACTTCAGATAATTGATTAGAATTGCTTAGACCTAGGCTAGGCCTGGGCAATCTACAAACATGTGTATCTTTGACGGCGCATATCTCGAAAATTTTGCCTTGAACTTATATATTTTTTTTGTTTACAGGAAAGCCAAGACCATGATCTTCACACAGAATGCAAAGTTGAAGCAACCAGTTGCTTTATAAGCGAGAAAATGGCGAATAATCATGGTCCATTTTACACAGTAAGCAATGGGGAATTTATTAGTGGTGTGTACTCTTATGCAGCAGTCCAGATTTGGGCACGTAGTGGACCCCTTTTCTGTTATTATTTGGCCAATGCTTTCCCTGATAGTCTTAAACTTACAAACATCCAGTATAGTGTGGTTATGGTTATTCCGTGTCTGTAGACAGTTATGCCATCCAGGTAAAGGCTATTGCAGCCAATGCCAATGTAGTCATGTATTATATCATTTAAGCTATTACTTTCAACATCACAGTGCATGAAGATTTCAAAGTTTGGCCAATATTGTATGTCAATAGCTTTAATATGGCAATACAAATTCTGTGACCAGTTATACAGACCAAGTCTTAGCGACCATGGTTTGCAATTTAACGTCTTGTACCGCCCTCGGTGTCGGCCTCAGGCAATTCTTTGTGACGCATGGCGAGAGATGACAGGGAATGACAACAGGCAATCTGAACACAAATCAATCTATGTGTAGCCATGGTAGTTCAAATACAAATAGGAAAAATAAATTACATTTGTTATAGTCTTTTTAACCTGTCTTGAAATGTTGCAAACTTCAACTTCGACTGACCTTACACCTTTGTATACATGTTTTGTTGCTCTTTATACGCCAATGGACAAATATCAATCAAAATGAATTTTTAAAAAGAACCGATTTCTTCTGCTTTTTTGCAAACAAATTTCCCCATAGGTTACTTATCCAATCAAAACATACTCTTATTTACTTACTGCGAAATATCATACTTTGTATTGGGGTAGATGCGATGTCAACCTTTTCCCCATACAAACCTGTGAAACTATGTCCAATGCACCTGTGTAATAATTGCATACTAAGATCGCGTATTGTACTATGATAAAATAACTTCTTTTTTATCTACCAGGCAAAGGATCTCCATCATTTCGGAAGAAGATTCTTCCTGACCTAGATTCAGAGATCACAGACAATGCTTTACTGGCCCAGGTGCATTGTGAAAAAAGAATGAATGATGACATTGTATGGACTCACATGCTTACACTCAATATCCAGGAAGAAACATCTGCCAAACAGCGATCAATCTCAATGTTACAATGAAAGAAAACCCGGTCTATTTTGAGATTTCACAGATAGCCTATATGTTTCAACCAAATTGGACAGTGGCCATACAATGTCAATGTGGTTCTTTATGTGTGAATACAAAATGACATATGGACTCGAATGTAACACTAAATTTCGGGGAAGAAACATTTGTTGATATCACACCATTAATGTCACCACAAACATGCTGACTTTGTATTGTATTCCAATAAAGTGCTAAGATAAGAGATGTTTTGAATGTTGTCTGTGAAAATGCTATCAATGTTCCATTACAGTTCTATTCAATATTTTATATGGCTTGGTAAGATGATATTTACTACTGCAAACTGAGCTAAGACGGATGATTACATCAAAACACATTTGGGCTCTTCTACAAGCCATGCATCCTTTGGACAGATTTTTCCTGGCCTCGATTCAAAGTTCAATATTGTCATTATAATATGGACTATAATTTTATGTCATTAAAGTAAACATGTTGGCTCTTCTATAAGCCTCTCCATTCTTTTAGCCAGATGATTCCTGACCTAAATTCAAAGTTCACATGCAAATGCTTCAACCAAAACAGAAAGTGGCCATAGCCCAGGTGCATTGTTAGCTTTAATGAATGATGGCATCGTACTAACATGTTACACTCAATATCCGGCAACAAGGGACATCTGCCAGACAGCAACAAACCTGACAGTTAGTATATGGGGACGAAGAAAGAAAACCTGGTCTATGGGCCTGATTTTGAGGCTTCACAGATAGCCGATACGCCTCAACAATACATTGGCCAATGATCAACTCACACGTAACACACAATATCCGGATCCGAAGAGAAACACCTGCCAATATCAATGTTGGATAAGAAAATCATGTTGATTTGTTTAAAAGGCAACCAAGAAAACTGTGTTCAATGGGAGCGAATGACCCATGATTCTTGACATTTGAGAAAATGACAACAAAATTGTGTTTTTATTATTATTATTTTCTTCAAACGATTTGAAAGATAATGGCAATATTTGTTCTTAGTTTATACAAGGTATTTTGTATTGCTATGGGGCAAAATATGATGTCTGTTGTATTGCATTGTTGAGTGGGTTCATTCAAACCCACCCCACGTTTTATGAGCGGACGACCCTGTCAAGTAGAGTCCATCGGTCAGGCGTTTGTTTGTTTTTAAGCTAAAATGTCACCAACATCTGCACAAATCAGGAATTTTTGTAAACAATTATGAAGAGAAAAAAAATTGACAGATTTTCAGCCAAAAAAAGGCTGATTTTACATGATTTTAGAAAAATGTATATCTAAAAAAAATTAATTAAAAACGTGGGTCGGTCAGGTCCATGAAACAGTGTTTTTTTTCTTCTCATCACCCTATGGGCGTAACAGACATGGCAGGAAGATTATATCATATGCTTTGGGTTATAGATTATAAGATGTCTAACCAAACATCTGCTCTTAAATGATTGCATTTTCATACTACAAGCACTATCGGCTCGCAACACATCCTAAGTTATTGTAGAATGTTATGTTCTTGTTATTGTAAAAATATAGGGCAAGCAAATTGTGTTTAAATCAGATTTGCCATCCTAAATGGAATAACCAAATGCAGCTATTAAGCGGTACAGCAAAATCGCTTAACCTCACTTCAATTTGATCAACTGTTAATCAATATAAGTCTCTTTTACTAAAGTTAACGAATAGACACATTTAGTCCCATTAGGGTCTTCCTGTGTTTGTTGGCGACGATACAAGTCTATGTTCCTTCATTACAGGATGCTATATAAGACCAAATGAATGATGCACTCATGAAAAATTGGGTCACTTAATTTCTATTCAATTTATAGTATATCAGTAGGGTCTATCTAACAAACTTTTATAGATATATCCATCTAGTCTTATTAGGGACTTCCTGTGTTTGCTATGGCAGTGCAAGTCCCCCACTCTAATATGAGGACATAGCGCCAGCAGAGATGTTAATGGAACGAAGATGCACCTACTGAAAAGGAAGTGAAAGGAATCAATAGAAATGTTATCTGTAACATAGCCTTAGTTCCACCTTCTTTTCATTAGATTAATAGTTACTATAGTTCCGTCTGTTCCAAACTGGCGAACCTCCTTTGCAGCAACAAATAAATACAGAAGAGCTTAGGCACCCTGGGATGGGCACACATGGCTCTCATTACACAATAGAGCACCCTCAGCATCATTTGTGTGATGCGTGTGTAATAACAAAATTGCACTTGGATTAATTTGGCGTACGGAGTGATAAAAAATGCATATTTTCGTCACTGATTTGGACTGGCAATATAAACTGTATTCTTTTTATCACAATATTTTGACTTCATAGGCTTACTGTTACTGACTGCTTATGATAATAATATCAATTCCTATTCTAAGATTATTCCATGATGTTGCTTTAGCCAGTTGTTTGTAATTCAATTCTGATTGCTATTTCAAAATGTCACTAGCCTCTGTTGACAGTAGCAGTATCATTAACATGAAACCGATATGGACCGTTACCATATTATTTGTTTTATTATTAATACTGTCATTAAGAAGAGAGGCCAGATCGTCTCACTGGGTATAGTGTAATTAGCGTCTCTCTAATCAATAGATGACACTAATAGCCAACATAAATATGCTGATGCATGAATCTCCTCAACCCTATATGTGGATAGATAAAATTGATTAGGTGGAGTCGCCCATCAATAGTCATCTTTAACAATTTGTTTTTTGTTTTTTGGATATTTGATTATTTTGTAAAATATTCTAAAATAAATTGTTCCATGTTCCATAAAATTGTTGGTTCCATTTGTATTAGAAACTGAACTCTTCTAAGGTAAATAAGCCATTCACATATCAATATACAGTGTACACCTTTTATAAGACACTATTTTGATCTATGACTGTTTAAAATTCAACATTTGTTTAAAAATGAATCAGACAGACAACATCTTTTCAAACAGAAATACATCATTACTCATGATTCCTAAGGCTCACACTGCCATCATCTAACATTGCTGCATTCATAGCTAATATCAGCACAACACCACCATTGGGTTGGACAGTCATAGGCTACTTAACCATCATATACTAAATATCTTAGACACTAGCGGGCTCTCTGATGTGAAATTACAATCACCTTTTTCTAACCACTATTGGTTGGCAGTCATATCAGCACAGAAAACAGCACCACCATTTGTTGGCCAGTTGTATGCTACTATCACCACAGTGTGGGCAATAGAGGGCTTCCTGATGTGAAATTGCCATTTATGCTATCCATACTTTTCTACCTCTATCTCACACATAATAAAGCCAAAATCATCTGAAACAGTATCAAAAATATGTAAATCAGGACTAGAGATACTTACAAACTTATAAACGCTGATGATATTTGCTTATACGAGCTGATGGGCATGCACATTCCAATTAGTATGTCATGCTATCTTCTGAAGATAGCATTCTAAATCTGTTGACTTAGCCAGCAAGTCGTTTGTGGGCTAACAAGAGCAAACACAACATCGCCATCTTGTGTTGGTCGTCAGCATATGTTTTGCTTGTTCTATAATGGCAGAGGGCTCTCTTGGTTTCCACAACTCTCGAATGATATGTTACCATGTAATACCTATAGAGGGCTCTCTGATGTGGGATGGCCATATATGCTATGCCTTGAGTATACTTGTGTGATAAGTGGTTTCAGTGTTTAGCACCGGCAGCCTAAATGTACCGAAATTTCAATCCCATAATGCAAAGGACATTTGGCATTACAATTGCTACGGGCCAAGGATTAGATTAAGGGCATATTATGTGATCTTTGCCAGAAAGCGCCCTCTATTCATGATTTTTTTTTAAAGTAGATTTTCTTGCAGATTTACATTTCTGATCATAAATCGTACATACATTCCAAGTTACAGAGCGATACGATTCCTAATTACCTCAAAATCATGGTTTTAGAGTGAATTTAGAGTAAAAATATAAACTGTCTTGTTAACACGACAGTTTCTCACTCTAAAACCATGATTTTGAAGTAATTAAGAATCGTATCGCCCTGGAACTTGGAATGTCTGTACGATTTATGATCAGAAATGTAAATCTGCAAGAAAATCTTTCTTTCATTTTTTTTGATGTTGAGGGCGTTCCCTGGAAAGATCACCTAATATACCTTTAATTCATCAGTTTTGTTGTATGCTACACTAATTGCATTGTGGGGCTAATCAGTCAGTACAACTTGGCCTCTGGCGCTTTAAAACCACAAAACATGTGTTTAACCCTTTGAACCCTGAGTTATTGGTGGGGGAGGGTAGCGCCACCCTGAGTTATATTCGCGAATAATGGATATTTCTATGTTTAGTGATTTCCCTTCTTACACCCTCTGATTGATCGTTATATTGTGATATACTGCCCTCTATCATCGTACAAACATGAAACTCGTAATAAAACATCCGTTTTTGTCAGCTTTATTCTGTTTTTTATCTCCAAAATTGCAATTCATAACCGTACCACAATGCATTACTGTCTACCTGAGAATTTTCTGCGCAAGCATATTCATTCCATTTCGTGCTATTTTCGACAGTTTTCATCAGCAAATGACATCAAAACACAACATAAACCTACGGAAACAAGGTATCTAACATCGGGTAAACATCACGTGATTTGAAAGTCATATGACCACTAAAAATCATGTGATCAATGTGTCACATGTTCAAAGGCTGATAAATCGGCCTTTCGGGTTATAGCGCGTTCTAAATAAGGCCGATATATCGGCCTTTCGGGTTCAAAGGGTTAATAAGCAAAAATCCTCAATTGTATTTACTAGATGAGATATCATGAAATTTTGAACCCATTTGAATTCAATGATTAGCTAAAACGGTTCAGGCCGATAACTCATTCAGGAAGCCTTCCTTTTGGGGAAGTATTACCCATAATGCCATGCCATAATTTTGGCTAATCATATGGAAGAACCCTCTTTTATAACATAACTGTAGCATATATCAGACCTATACCAATTTCGAAATAGGTGAAACATTTTGTCTAATTAATACAATGATAGATTTTAGAAGTTCTCATCGTTCAGTGGTTCATATTGTTACCCATTAGGCAAAAAACAAAATTGAGTTGCCCTCACAAGCCTAAAATTGAGAAGGTTGGCCGACCGGATTTTTTTAAATTTTATTATTTTAAATTTTACCAAATCAACGATTTTATACCTATTATTTCAGTCAACATATGTGAAGATACTAAGGAAAACGCTTACTTTTAACGCTTATTTTCAACCCAAATGGTGAATATTTTGGTTTCTTGTCCATCTCTGTGCAATTTTCACAGATTGGAGGATCTTGAGAAAAAAAATCGTGAAAAAAACAAAATCTTGAAAACAAATCTTGAAGAAGAAAAAAATCTTGAAGAAGAAAAAAAATCGTGAAAAAAAATCTTGAAAAAAAAAAAAGGGGGGGGGGGGGGAAAAAGAAAAAATGTGTTGAAAAAGATTTTTAAACAAAATACCTGGCCCACATTCTTAGAATTTTGACCCGCCGGATGAGGGCAACACAACTTCTTTTTTTTGTGCCTTATATTGATTTGAGGGTCCATTAAGTACACTTCAAACCATAAATTAATATTGATTCTTTACTTTAAATTGCAACTTGCTCAAACTTGGTGATATCGAAGATCATAAAAGTATGTAAAAATGTGTTGAAGGGAAAAAATATTATCATTATTTTTCTAAATAAAATGAGCTAATTAGTCCAACTTATGGATTTCTTAATTACAATAACATAGGAAAATCCCCACGATAACAGCTCATAATTATGACCAAACATGTTATTTATTATCTCGACTCATTTACGGATCGTCAATGTTTCATAGTTCCATCATGTTTTGGTTTAAATAAATAAAATGGTCTCTTTGGTAGGACTACTATACATCAGCGTATATATATTGCAAGGGATTATGGGTAACACTACCAAAAAAAAGAAGGCTTCCTGAACATGTTATCGGCCCGAACTATTAAAACCATAGTTAATGATATGTACCTAATTTACACAGCACAATGGAGTATTCAATTTTGCTATCTTCTGAAGACAGTATTGTGAAATTATTGGGATTCAGAAAGAAAACAGTTGTTCAAGAGGATTATATCTAGATATCCTAACAGTAATATAAATAAACAAAAATGATGTGGCCAATTGTTTCATACATCAATCATGGTCAGTTCTGATAAGAATCTATGATTAGAACATTTCTAAAATATACAAATGTGAAGTTTTCTCTGTGATATTACATACTAGAAATATATAAACATTTTTAGTATTAACACTTTCCAAGCGGCTATTAGTTTTACCATATACAAAACAGATTTTTTAGAAACATTTCCCAATTTTCAAAGTCTATCTCAAGGATTAGTGAACCAATACTAGGCAATTTGTTACTTATTTCAATGCATTGCTCATGGTGATTCCAGATATCGTCAGCCTGCTTTGATAATTGCCTCAGTCATTTTTTTCTAGTTTTTAGAAAACAACAAAATATGGTTAAAAAACAGGGACAAACATATTTATTCACCATTTTTTGCACATAATCAAAGGATAATGAGACAATTGAAAAGCACTCAGCACCTGCGGTCAGGGTGATCACATGATGATGCATGATAGATTTTCAGGGGATTTTCAGTGACATAGGCAAATATTCTTCATCTCACGAGGTGAGCTACACTCAGTGTATAACAGGATACGAGACTTAGGCAGCTTGGCTTACGATAATTAGCATGATTAGTGCAGGTGAATTCCAACAGGAGTAGTAACTGTTGGATAGAATTAGGTTGGAGATATTCCTTTAATTGAAATGTGGCTTGTTATAGGCCTAATATGAGTAAACATGACCCGTTTTAAACATTTTACATCATTATTACAATCTACCTAACTCACAAGGCTGACTTAAGCAAAATTGAAATTGTGCATTTATCAACACTTTTGATTGGTCAATGACTTAGGCATTATACAGCATGTGCATAATGTAATAAAGTCATGATTTAGGCAATTATCGAAGCAGACTGACGATATGGTAAAGAAATTCAATAATTTTGAAATTTTTGAAACATATTGTGAAATTTTGGAATGTCGTCTGCAGATGCCCGCCACATGGAATTTAACATATTTAATAATACCTCCCTTCGGCATTCTTTTTCACTATTTTTAAATATGAATTTAGGAATCAGAACATGTTCTTCATGTACGGAACTAGAAAACAAAAAGGAGCCAACATGAAATTAATATACAGTTTGAAAGTGCACCTGAAAAAGTTGATGACAAATTCATAGTATATTGTCTGGTGATAGAAATGGTGTCCATTTTGTAAGACAGTTTCCATGGTGATTGTTACCTCTCTCAGAGAATTGTAAAGTTATTCTATATAGTGGATTAAATTAAAATGCTCATACAAAATCAACATATAGTTTTAACATATTCAATTCATATTAAATTGAACTGATTATTTCACACTCCTGTGGAAACCAATGGAAAATCAAAATAAGTCAATGAACTTGCAACCATCATCGTCTATCTGGGTTTTTGTGCATTAATACATTTCTGCCCTCAATCTGTGTTGCTTCTGCAGTCATAAAATAGTCTGACTAAGTTTCACTGATAGAGGGGGTTATTCCCATTCATACAGCCGCAGCAACAAAAGCTAACGGTAGAGGGATCCATTTAAAAATGAAATGAAAATTTGCTTAAATAAACTAACAATGGAGTCACTGACCAGCTTGGTGGAATATTAAATATATTATATATCATTACATGCCATGGTATTTGTTCAGTTGATTTGATATCAAACTCTTTAGTTTTTCAATGCATTTATCAGCAGCTGCCAGGTGAGGTGATTAAGCTGTTTTGAGACTTATCGTTTAGTAGGTGTAAATACTGCAATTTCATTGGTTAACACATTTAGAATCTGATCCATATTGTGTAAACCAAAACACACGAAATATTCCATGTTGTAGATTGACTGCGTTACCAAGCATTAGCGCTTATGATCGGTAAGAAATGACATGTAAAGCGATTGTAAAGAGTTGCTTGAAATTAACAATATATCGACACGGGTTACGGCACACAAATGCAAACACACCCAAAATGGCAGATTATACACGCAACAGCGGGAAATTTTTTGATTCATTCTGAGGCCGAAAAAGACCATAAAAGGCCGATCCAAAAATACATTATCTGCCAACAACAAAGCCGACCATGTTTTTCACGCTTACTTATTAGAGGGAGGTGACGGCACAGAGCATGTTGACTTTGGCACGCCAAACCATCGGTATTTTTCCGTATTGTGTGAACATGCAGGGAATAACTAATAATATTTTCAAAACCAGTAAAAATTAATTAATCTATGTATTCAAAAGCTTCCACATAAATCAAGCTTAATGAATCTAACACAGTAATGTTTTCAATTAAGAAACTATGCCTCTACAAAAAAAGGTTTCAATGTTATTGTTATGGCATTTGTGTGCTTTCAAGCCACTATCTACTGAAGATAGCAGTTACTTTTATGTAATGTGGAATTATATTTATGCATACTGAATCATATTAAAATGATTTAAACATGATGTTTGCGTTACAGACTTAAACACAGCACCTCGAATATGGTGGGGCTGTACATGTTGGGGAAATCCCTGCCAAGGTAATGGCCCTGTCACACTGTTGCGAACAGAGCTAATGTGTGCATGCCCGACGTTTTTGGAAATGTTGGTGTATGTTCGTGTAAGGTGGCATTCGTTTATGACACATTTTGCATAAGTGGTATTCGTTAGCGGTTTGTATAGCTAGGGATTCGCAGGGGTGCCCTGGGGTGAGGACATTTTTTTGAACAAGTTCAAAATGTTGAGCGGGTGACAACGTAGTGATCAATACGCTATGTATATGTTGAACATACGCTGTGGGAAGGTTTCCCATGCTGGGTGTAGGTTATTTCTTCATCAGTTTACTAAAATATGAATGATCACCATTGCAATAGCAACAAGCAAAGTCAATATTAATTCAAACATGAATTATATTTTTGATTAATAAATGTATTTAGAGAATCGTCACAGATTAAAAAAAATTAAGTAATAGTAAATACAATTGAAACAGAAACTGCAAGAATAAGTATACCCTCCAATTAAGAAGGCAGAAAATAGAACTGCTATTATTGATAAAGGTCTACCAGTCACCAGAGAGCTTTGATATTGATATTTTGGATTGCGTTTTAAGAACACGTACTCTCTAATTGTAAAAGAGTGGATTTCCACTCCACTCTCTCAAGAAGTTATATAAACACAGGACAACACGTTTTTGAGGGGGAAAACACTCTAAAAGGAGTGAAAAGGGATTTTATATGACAATGTTCCACTCTATTAAGAGTGAAAAATTAACTGTCACACTCATTTAAAACGGGTTGTCCTGCGTTTCACTCCCTTCACTCTTTTTCGAGTAAATTTCCACTCTTTCCACTCGTTTTACATTTAGTGAGTAACACCATTCAATTAGGAGAGAGCAGTGCCTAAGCAAAGACTCACAAAGAGAATACACACATTGGTACAAAAATCAAATCTTTTTGCCAGACAATGGATTCTCACTTATTAAATTGCAAGATATCCTACGTTGAAGTTTTGTGAAGGAATAATAAGAGCTAATAGCAAGTAGTCTATAACAACTCCTGCCTCCTTGTACTAATACAGCTGGGAATACATGTGTGTTGAGCCCGTGATTCTTATCAAAGCAAACAAAAAATTAGAGCATCTCATAGCTGTCATTCACCTGAAAACATTAGCGGAAAAACATTGCACAGAACATTCCTACTTTAACAAATAACATTCAACAATACTGGCAATATCCTATGACAAAACGCAGCGGAACAATTTGTCCCAATTGAGATGAAAGAGAGTAGGAAATCTTCCTAAGTGCATCCGTAGAGTATTGCAAAATGTAGGATTATTGAGCCCAAATGGAGTTTTTACTGAGGTAAAAAACCCAAATAAGCTGTCATATCAATACCACTTGGTGAAAATTTACACTATACAGGGCGAGTCGAACAAAATTGTGCTCATACTGCCCTTCACGTTGATGTGTGCATTGTGCATTGAAAAATGAAAATGTTGTAATTTCCATAGAGTGCATACAATTTACTTCTTCTGAAAAAAAGTGAAAGAAATTGACTGAAAATAAGCCAAATGTGGTAAGTTTTCCTCCAAGATGACTCTGTATTCATCATTTCAATGGGTTAGATAAGCTTTATGAAAGTAATAACGTTTTGATTGTTCATTGTACACATCAAGGTCAAGGACAGTTACAATCTTTGCACACATTTAATGATTCACCCACATAATTTACTTTCCTGCCGCATTTCCTATTATTAATATATCAATCATGTATGAAAAAATAATGAACATATTGCTGAATTATTCCATAATTTGCTTATTCAAGATGTTATGCTCGCTGCATTTCTTCCAAGAATCATGCAATTTGTCAATCTGTCAAATGATGCCCTGATACACAGTATTATCATGAAGGATCGGTTTACAATAAGCCTGTATGTTTACCAAACCATAGTGCTAGACAGGCGTGGCGGAGCGTATTTGAAAATGAGGGGGCATGTAAATTATGATCATGCAAGCGAAACGAGCAGAGCGCCTTCCGGTGTGGGGTCCTGGGCCCGCTTAAGGGAAAATTTTGGTTTTGATATGCGCTCAGGGGCCGTTTCATGGCATATTTAGATATAATTAACACATTCATGACATTGTAAAGCACACGAAGTTGTACTTTATACAGCAATAATTATAAAAAAATAAACCTAAATCTGCAATCTAATGACAAGATTTCCAAAAAGTGACCAGGTATACAATTTTGTAAATTGACCTGTATTATATGAACTATATCGTAAAATGAAACGAAACAAACATTTGAATTTTTTCAATAATTTAATGAAAAATGAACATTTTATGATTACTGGGCCCTGGAAAATTTTCTTGTTTTTTTAAAAAGAAAAATGGCAATTTAATTGCTGATTTTTAAAAATATTAAATGAAAAAAAGATTTGAACATTTGTATAATGATTATGATCCTGGAAAGCTGAGTGGAGCTTCTTATGGCGTGGGTTCCGTGCATTATGAGGCCATTTGCGGTCCATTTTGAAACGGAAAATAGCTGAATGTTATCACTAATATATTGAAAGATTAATGAACATTTGTATTTTAGGAGCGATGCGCAACTCAAGAGATATTCCAGTATGCTAAAGGCGTGTCAATACATTCAAGTTGATATTATACTATTTGCTAGCTGCAAAGGTTAATATTGCCTACAATCTGATTCATACATGATAGTATAGCATTATATTCAGAAATCATCCATTGTTTTCCTTTTTTCAGTATTTAAATCGAGTGGCTAAACCTAATCATACAATACGGAGAAAAAACAAAAAAACATGTATTTGTCTTTGGAGTAATTTTCCGTGTCCGTTGTCCAAAATCTCTCTCTGACTTTGATTGCATCATGACAAAAGTGAAATAGGTATCAATTAGCATTTACTATAAATGTGTAGCTACGATTCAGAGCTATAATCATGACAAATGTCATGAGGTTGACATGCATATTAGCCATATGCATATTAGCCATGTTATAAGTGAGGAGGTAGAACTTATTGAATGACCCTCGTATTATTTGCGAAAGTATACCGTTAACAGTTATCTTCTCAATAAATTAGATGCGCTTTGAAGTCATGTACACAAGAATATGCTAACAAACGTTTTTGGATTCTTGTTGAAAATGCAACTCTCAAACTTTTGGACGGAAAAAAACTTATACTATGAACTAAGATGAATTCGTCTCAGCTACTTCAAGAAGGAAATTGATACTCTCAATCAGTGGCGGCACCACCAGCATAAAAAAAGGGGCCAAAGGGTGTTTTGTGAAATTTTTTAGGCAAGGAAAAATGTTTGTTTAAAATTGCTGCGCAGCGTGCAATTTTTTGGGGGTTTTAATGCAAAATTGCCTAAAGTTTTTAAGAAAATTTCATGTATTTTTGACACTAAAAGTCAATCTTTTTGATTGTTTTTGGGTAAAAAATGTTGTGAGGCTCGATTAAAGGAGTTCAGCCACAAACTTCTTGGGGGCACAGTACACATGGTGTCCCACCACTTTCACGGAGGGGGGGAGGGGGGGGGGGGGGGGGGATGTGCCCCCCTGCCCCCACCCCAGTTCTGCCGCCCTCAGTGCTAGTACTATAGTACTATAATTTGACATACAAGTTGTCAAATGATGCTCTGATACCCAATAATTATCTTCAAAGATCTGTTTACAAAAGGCCTATATGTTTACCAAACCCTAGTGTTTTCAAGGGCACTTGAGAGATTGCCGAGAAAAATGATATTTTGAAAAAATGAATTGTTTCAATAGATAATGTACATAGGAACCCTCAAGAGCAATACGTAGGAACCCTCAAGTGCAATAATTGACGGGAAAAGTGTTGAATGCTGGCGCTAGATAGAAATTTGATTGAAGCAATTTATGTGGTAAGCGGTGCTGATATCACAACGAAATGACCAAATCGTGAAATTTAACATGTATACAGTGAATTAAGGTAAACGGTTTCAGAAGGTAGTTAGTATGCCTAAGTATTAGGCAGGTGCAAAGAAAACTGATTTCCAGGAAAATTGAGGGGGCACTCCACTACACTACATATCTCTCAACGTCCCTTTAAGAATGGGAAATTATTCAGTCATAATAATGCTCACTAAAGATTCATGCTAACCGCATAAATTCTTGGAAACTAGTGCAATTTGTGCCCTGATACAAGGATCAGTTTACAATTATAGACCTATATGTTTATCAAACCCTGGTGTTTAGAAGCAGTGAATCATTTGCCTATAATATTTCATGATGACAGCATTCTTCTTCGAAACTACTACAATTTATCAAACTGTCAAAATGACGCCATTTCACAAGATGCTAACTGTAAGGATGAAACTTCCAATATAATGCTTGTGCAAAGTTTTCCGATATAGAGAATGTGCACTATATCATTTAATCATAGACACAATGTTGAGCAGCAGCATTGCCTAGAATAGTGAGAATAGTTTCAATGTCAGACCCGAAACAGTAATGTTTTAATTTGACTGTTTTGTTTCTTTTGCCTTTTAAATGTACCCTCCTTCAAATCCATTTGGATCCATACTTTGTGCTCCTGTTCAGCCTAAAAATGCACTTATCAATTGCATCCCCCGCTCCCGGGGGACCCGCGGATTAGGGCCGGGGCGTACAATTTGCTGATGTACGTCCCAGGAACAGTCGTGTACAGTCATATAATATAATGCACTTATCAATTGCAAGCCCGGCCCCCGGGGAGTCGGGACATGGTGGGGACCATGCGGGGACCGTACACGAGTGTACAAAAAATGATGCCCGGCTATGCGGGGGAGTGTACGCAGACGTACAAACTGTGCCCCCGCTAGCCGGGTCGTGTAGCAGGGACGTACGCTAAGGTACAAAAATGCACACCCCAAGCGCTTGCTATAAATAAGCTAGAGATGAGATGCGCTTGACGAAATAAGCCTAATAACACATAGCAATACATTCTGTTAGGGTTGCAGAAAGAAATAAGTGACCTTGGGACTGTAGCCGGGTGAATACTTTGTCCTGGGAAATGGGTGGCCGGACTGTACACTTTGTCACCGGCCCGCCTTGGCCGGGACTGTAGCGGGGATGTACAAAAAAATGGTGCCCAGCTCTGCGGAGACCGTACACAATTGTACCCGGGACGTCACATGGGCAATTTGTACGTCCCGGCCCTAATCCCCGGGTCCCCCGAGGCCGGGGATGCAATTGATAAGTACATAATATTAGATGCAACTAGATTTGTAAAATATAACTAAATATGTGTCAAATTTAACTACAAATATGGTTCAAATGTAACTAAATATGTATTACATTTTTTCAAAAAACTGTGGCATATTCTTATTTTGACTAGAATTGACTTCTGCGCGTGAAATAGAGGCCAACCTGCCAGCTTTGATAAAAGCATTGATGAGTAATGGTAACCTTGCAGTGCCAATGCCATGAATAATGTGAATAGACAAGATCCATTATTGATGAACAGATAGTTTAGCCTCTTTCCTGCCTGAAATAGGAACTTGGACAAATGAAATCCTATACAGTCATGACAGTCAACACTACCGCATATTTATAATACTATAATAGAGTAAATGTTTTCACTGCATTTTATGCAGGTTTTTTATCTGATTAAGATCATTGAAAAGGAATTGGAGTTCTGCCAGTCGGCAGACCAATAATTTGCTAGTCCAAAAAATTATGACATTTTTGTATTATAAAATTAACAGAGTTTCAACAATTATGAACAATAAAATACCCCATGAACAAAACCAAGTTAACCGCCTACCGTCTACTATTTGTCGGCTATTAGGTAATGAAAACCAAAATCATGAATTTCACAACAGGCAAAACTATTCAGATATGACAGCATGGAAAAATTACATGGCACGTCAAAATAAGCACTTTAACGGTATTGCCGGTATGCAAGGCAATCCCTCAAGAGATAGCCGTATTATTTCTATGCATCTTCTATTACTAAAGATACACTTTGTTCTTAATTTCAAGGGACAACTGTGTCAAGCCTCCACATCATGCCTTATCTTACATAGGTATGCTGAATATTAGTGATAATATATTCAGAAGTATCTGTTTTAAGTATTGGCTCTCGAACATGTTTCAATTTATATGCAAATTGAGGTTTGAAAATACTGTAAAACCACTCAATTTCGCGAGGTATTAAATTTCGCAAGGACCCTAAATTCATGAAATTTAATCCCAGTGAAATAAACCATGGTAAAAGCTTAAAATCTTCTGAATTGCAAAATTAAATCCTCTCAAAAATGTTGGCTTTCAGTAATTCTCCAAAAAAAAGCGCCCACAAATTTTAATTGTTTTACAGTAATAGTATTCTAGGTGTGTGTGTTTTGGTAAGATGTCAAGTAGATCAAGTAAAGGGATTCAATCCTTGGTATTCACATATGATACGCCGCCAGCAGTTGCTTGGGAGAGGTATAAATATACAGTGCATCATGGTAAAAAGTTGACATCCAAAGCCAGCGTAATACAAATACAACACAGGAAAACATGTTATTGTTTGTTTAAATATCAATTGGTTTTATACACACAAATGTACGAACATTGTTAGATTTAGACATAGAAGGTAAAAAACAAAATATAAGTCCAATTACCTTCAAATGGTATCATTTCAAAGCTTAAAATGTGCTCTTTCAGGTCATACCAATAACTCAGAGTTGACTTGTGCCTCCAACATGTCCATTTTGATGTGACAGGTCACATACTTTTATATAAATTTGTGTATTTGTGACACTCAGTATCCTCTCAAGTTGCAAGTCAGCACATATAGGGTGCATCAACAAAATTATTATGATATCCTGAAAATATGAGATCAATCTGATGAAAAATAAGAAAACTAGCATACTTTGCGTAAACCATGTCATTTACTGGTTTGTACAATGGGATCTACATGCACAGACCAGTAAATATTGTGGTTTACTTTTCAATACGTTACAATAATTATAACCTTATAATCTATCAGTCAATAACAAAGATTCATTTGGTATAAAACCATATAATTCTGGCACAAATCAATACTGGCTAAAATAATTCACAAATCAGATGCATGCATATTCTGTCCAAATAAACAAGTATTGTTAAACAGTTCTAGAACCAACTGTGGATGATTCATTGAGTTACAAATTAAAAGAGTTAAGATCAATGATCCATAACTGCACGTGTCATATAATATTTCATATTAATAATTCGATTGCACATTAATGTTCTTGCATACATAATTCATGTTTTAACAACCTAAAAAAGTAGGGAAGTCTCTCTTTTGAAGACATTAATTAATGTGTCATGTAAACTATGTCCATGTTAAATGTTGAGGCAATCATAGCGTCCTTTCGACATGTCCATTATAACGTTAAATGCAGATATTTGCTCTATCTAGCATTTGTGCCACTGCTCTGCGTACAATTCCTCAGTTGCGACGTAGTGCTACCACCTCTGCCCTGATGCGATTCTCTACTTCTTGAAGACTGGCAGGAGGGGTCTGATAGATTATTTACTATGTTTATAATTATTGTAACATATTGAAACGTATACCATGTTATTTGTTACTGGTACGTGTACATGTAGGATCCCATTGTACAAACTAACTAGTAAATGACATGGTTTACGCAAAGTATGCTAGTTTTCATATTTTTCATTGGATTGATCTCATATTTTCAGTATATCATAATATAATAATTAATTGGGCTTTCCATTGAGACTAAATTGGTCATGGTTCAATGATTATAACAAGTATCACGCCGTCACGAAACATGCAGAGCCCTAATTTTGTTGATGCACCCTGTACTCTAGTCATGGCATCATAATATTCAAGCATTTAGCTTCAATGGGGCGGCATTTTACTCCAATGTTATATATTATAAGAAGATTGTCAACCCAGGCGCCAAAATGCTGCAATATGACTAGATTTATGCACACCATCACCTCCAAACTTGAGATGACTGGTCTATGTTATCTGTGTATGATCCATGATGGGTTTTCATGTATTTCTTAACCCTTTTCCAGCTTAGAGTGATTCAAGACTGTCATGGTTTACATCTATAAATCAAGGGTTTAGCGCAACAAAGATCCATCTGCAATAGCTGCCAGATGTTATCGTGTGTGGTAGTCTATAGCACACCCCTTGATATAAACTTAAAGTAACACAAGGCAGCTATAGCAGATAGGATATTTTTCACTTGCATCTTAGTTATGTGAAAAGGCATTATCTATACAATAACTGCCCGCTATTAAGGGTGCTTCAAGGGGTGTGTGGACTCTCAGGTACAGCCTCCGTAAAACTGCCGTAACTTCTTCAATATTCATTTAATCTTTATAAACGTACAGTATTTTTTGCAGAAAAGGGTTCAATGAATCCAACCATGATAATGAAATTGACCATTTTGGGGAAAATTATAAATAACATGTTTTTTGACCCATTTTAGGTTTGGAAAATATAACTCAAAATACATTTTGTCAAATTTTGTCATACTTGTTTTATGATAATCCTGATAACATTCCCCAGGGGCATTTTTTAATTTTTTTAATATCTTATTTATTTTTTGAGTTACAGACCAAAAAGTGCCAAAAAATGTGATTTGTTACCGCCAAAATCATGAAAATCACATTTTCACCCTTCAAAACACAGTGTTTTCACTCACCCTCACCCTTCAAAACACAGTGTTTTCACTCACCCTATACAAAGGGTGAATTCAAAATTGTTCTCAAGAGTGAAAAATGTTGAAAATGTCATTATTTACTGTCCAAAACACTGCACGAGCACACGTTTTGGCCATCATTTTGGTTTTTCACCCTCGAGAAATTAACCCAGTGAAATTGCTGATTCGATTGTCCACTTTATGTTAGAAAGGGTAGAAAAGTAATTATTGAACCTTAATCGCGTAATTATATTGAACAAAACATTGCACTTACCATAAAAACAAATAAAAACAACATGACATTTAAAAAATAGAAATAAATCGCAGCGATTTAAAGCCCCGGTATCAATGACGTCTCCAATATTGGTGCTCAAATTTGCGCAAGTGCAATGTATAACTATGACTTCATTGATATCAGGACTTTCGATCACTGCGAATTAAAAAAATGCCAAGTTGAAAGATGGCAATGTTTATTCATTTTTATGATAAATATGATGTTTTGTTCTATATAACTACGCGATTTAGGCTCGATAATTACTTTTCTTACATATAATGGGCAATGTTGTGCTTGCTGGACACCTCCTATAACCCTAACCCCTAAGGAACTTTTTCCAAAGATTTGTTTTCGCGGCAAAAAAAGCGAGGGGAAAAAGGGCCCCCACACCACCGGGACTCGAACTCCGGACCTCTGGGTTCAAAGGCAGACGACCTACTTATAGGCCACGTGGGTCAACCATACTTGGCTCAGTATACTTCGCCAAGTATATACCCTGGGGCCATTATTTCATCGAAAAACTGCCGAACCGGGTAACACAAGCACACCGCATCGTAGTAATTTGTAGTACTCCAGAGTGTTGGGGTTAATAGCAGCCCAACAATTGCCATGTCAAATAATGGTCCATTCAAATAAACCCAACAATTACTGTCTATGCCACAGGCATACATAACATAAAAAAGAACACTTTATGGCAAATGCACAGATGATGGATACGCATCAAGTCAAGAGTGCCCAATAATGATGAGTGCTATTGACACATTACTATGGTTACTGAATCATTGATAACACACAAAATGCAAGCGCACCTGCTGGATTCAAACGTGACATGACTTCTTAATTTGTCTTCAAGATGATTTAACACAAGGACTTCCGGTTCCGGATTTATTATTAGCTTTAAAAAAGGTAAATGGTAACATTTGAGATCGATAGATGGTATGCCTCTTAAATGTTGAAGGAGAACTAATTTGATTTTGTATGGAATTTGAGAGAAAATACATAGACTTCCATCATACTCATCTGGCACATATCAAAGGTTGCACTACTTGTACAACTAATTGAAAGACATAGACATCTGGTCTAGATCTTTACCTTCCTTAATTTAATTGTCTCAGCAAAACCACTTATGGGTATTAAAAAGAATTGCATGCATCGATAGTTAAAGAGATTATTTTGCAATATGAAAGACTCATATCCCTGCCAGGCTGCTCCTCAGAGTCATTTTTGATAGGGACGTGCCATCGTCATAATTGAGAGTGGATCCATAAACTAATTTTGAACAAAAATCACTACTTTTCTAATCATTATACTGACAATTAGTAATTGATACCATGACAGACAAAGAAATAGCTAATTGTATGCCAAAGGGCTTCATGGAACCCATTTGTACTAAAAATCTTTTCCTCTTCAAAATCAGCTAATACTATACAATTTAACCTTACAAAATCATAGCCACCTTATAAAGGGACACAATGTCATGTTGATTTTTTTTAATTTTAAATAATTTACTTCAGAATTCAAGATGAACATTAAAAATTGCCATTATTGTTTTTTCTACTAAAGAAAACCCCATTAAAACTTGATTAAAACAAATGTTTAAATTATGTTGGAATACCACCCCCTTACCATGTAAAATGCTGGTTGCGGCTCAACCAGCATTTTTGAATCAACGTTTTGTTGTTCAAAGAGGGCTGATTTTTCTTAATCCTTTTAGGTGTAAATTCATATATGTAATACAATTGTAAAAATATACAAATCTCAGTTTTTATCATACATTTTTGTAATTGAGGGCGCAGCCTCCACCACATCTCTTAAGGCCATGTGTTTTGAACTCGCCACCCTTCCCGTTGTATGTCCAGATTTTTACATTTTACACCATCTGAGATTCGAATTAGCATATCGCAATAACTACTTGTTCTACCCCATAAAAAGTATATATTTTCTGAACGGTAATCTCACAAGGAATCCAAATATGCGATTGGAATTTGCATAAGACCTAATGGTAACATCTTGTGATTAAGAATGTTCAAAGAATATCGATTTTTTTCATATTTTGATTAAAGCTCAATATATTTTTTATTCCTATTCCAATCATCATTTTACTGCGTATATTAGTTCCTCATGCAATTTACCCATCAGAACATAATGGTTGTCAAGGGTAACTTGTTGAAATATACTATATCGGGAAGTAAATGAGCGCAAACGTTTACATTTCATATTTATTAGAGTTTTCACATATATTTTTTTGGCTATTCACCCTATCCTGATTTAAGCAAGATTTTTGAATTCCCTTATTTGAGAGCTTTCCAAAAATGTATAATTTTGCTATCATCGGTTGAATAATTCTGTTGTTATAGTCATGTATGTAAAACCGATGAATTAGGGCAAGTCACTGTGTAGTGAATAGGGAAAACGCCAAGGACAACTCAATCGATTCGTGATTACAATTGTTACGTAATAGTTGACAGGTTTGTTGAAACAGAAACTTATAGAATATAAAACAATATATAAAATGAGCGCAAAATCATGTTTGTACCATACAGAGATCAGGAGTTATTATAATTTGAACGTAGAATTGGGAACATTTTTTATATTCCCCATAGAGATTGTACACAACGCCACCGCCACCGCCGCCACCGCCACCGCCGCCACCCCTGACTTTCGAAATATAATCAATCATATCTCAGCCAAACAGTTATAGAAATACCTGATTTATTCACACAGTGTAGCTAGATAAATAAGCTTTCAAATGACACCTAAACCATAGCTCTACTACATTTAGTTGTTGAGTTAATAGAGAGAGATGGATGATTCGTCACCAAAAATGCAACGCCGCCACCCTTTTTGGGTGGTCAGTTCAAAACACATGGCCTTAATGCCCCTTTAAACAACCACCCTGTGCAACAATCTCAAGTTTGTTAAAGCAATTAATAAGATTAAAAATTGAAAGCACCTTATGAGTAGAATTCTATTCCATTTGATAAATGAGCAACAACAAAAACTTTGTTTGTTTATAAAAATTGAATTTTAGTTGGTGAGTCAAATAAACAATGAGCATGTTGTGATCAATTGACATAAAACTAGTGGAAAATAAACCCTGTTGTATGGGCAATCAGATAGGGTCGGTCGGTCGGGCGTTTATGTTGTTGGTTTTTTCAAACATTTCGTGAAATGTTGGTGAATTTAAAATATAATAAATTAAATTGTTCTCATAAAAATTAACAATTACAAAAAAGTTCATTCAAAAATTTCAGCTATTTTCAAAACAATTCTACCTCCCCCAAACAACAAAAAATGGGTCGGTCGGGCCGTAGAACAGGGATTTTCCATCATCTTATCTTCTAATTTAAGAAGATATGGAAGGAAACAGTAGCATATCTCCCGGGGGTCAGGAAATTGACAAGGGTAAGGAGGGAAAGAAAGGAAGAAGAGGAAGAGAAAAGAGGCAAGGAAAGGGAAATAGAAGGGGAAAAGGGGGAAGAGGAAGAGAAAAGGGGAGAGGAAAGAGAAAAATGAAGGGTAGGAAGAAAGAGAGAGGAAGGAAAAGAATTATGTAGATAGTTGATAAGGAAGGGGAATAAGTGAAAATAGATAAGAAACTTGGAGAAGAGAAGAGATTTAACCATATAGACACTTGATGATTTATGTATGAACATGCTTTACGAAACTTCGGTGACTTTCATCAAGGCTATTATATAAGACCGGGAAAGGGATACCCCACCCATCCCCCACTTGACTTTGGGGGAATTGCGCTGCGCCTATTTGGGGAATGCTTGACGGGCTTCCCAATGTCACGATAAAACTGTGTATTGAATTTTGTTCAACCAAAGTATCTGGATGCTAACTATATTAAACAAATACAGTTCAAACAGCTTGCACAGAAGATGTGCGCGATAGTATGTATGCATATCATGTGCACGAGTATGTTTTGGCGACTGGCGTGGCATGTCTCTTGCGCTGAGATTTATGTCGGTTTAGGCAACGTTCTTTGTTTTGTTTTTCAATTTGGTCTGGTATAATAATAAATAATAATGATAAAATTGAATGTGTTATTATTTCACTCGATATAAGAATATTGCACTCGTCTCCGAGACTTGCCCAATATTTTTTCTAGCTCGTGCAATATATTCTTGCATCACACTCAAAGCCAAATTCACTTACCTAGTTAACCATGAAGTTGAGTTAATAGTCACAAATCAACAGCACATGAAAGAAAAAGAACAAAACAAAGAGAATAGTAATTTGAAACCAAGTACACGCTATAAGGGAGAAAATCTCTTCTAAAGATATCATTGTGTGGGATTTTTGCATATTCAATGATACACTTGACATTTGTAGTTGCTGCATTTTAATTCAATTAAAACATACTAAACGGGGATTATCGGTGTTTTTAACATGAATTTATTGATTTACATTGATAAGAGCTGCACTTGTGTACTGAAGTGGTTTTTGTTTCAAGCGGCCACATGATATATGCCTGAAGTGGACAAAAATTCAATAATATGATCCATTTTTTTACATATAGTTTGTCACAGGTCTGTGAACCATTTGCGTAGTTATTAGTTACATTCACACCAGCGGAAGTATAGAGCGGAAGTAAGAATAAGACGTAAGAAAATCTGCTGATTTATTCATGTGTTTTGGGCAGGAGTAGCGAGTTGGCGTAAGATAGCCTTCTGGATGCAGTGGGGGGCAAGAGATTTTCCCCTCAAAATATTTTTTTGCCCCCCCCCCGCCCAAAAATAATCAAATTAGTTTAAAATTATAAAAAATAGACAATTTTAGCATACAAAGGAATTTTTTCCACGCTGTGCGCACATTTACTTACTAAATTAGATTAAATTAGACCAAATGTTGACCATTTTAGCATAAAACAGCTAATTTTTGCACGCAAGCGTGCATTTTCATACCAAATTAGTTAGTATTAGACCAAATTTTACAATTTAAGCGTAAAATGGCACAAAGCGTGCATCATTTTATTCATGCCCCCCCCCTAAAAAACTATCTTGCCCCCTTCCCCCCCCAAAAAAAAATTATGAGGCTAGTGCCACCACTGTCAGGATGTAACTCATTTATGATGACCTTGTGAATGCAATTACATCTGATGAACGAAAGAGGTTTGACCTTTCCTGTGTGACCTTTCCTCGCAAATTGCCCTAGCGTGGGCACTTCCGGGTTACAATCACATCCCAATAATTTTTCGACAGCAACACTATACTGCGAGCGTTTAAAACCAGGGGTAACTCATATTTCATGCTGATTCATGAGTCTGTACTTTTTGTTAACATCAAAGGAAGAAATCAGAATTTTGCAAGGTTTCAGTACCAAAGGACAACTGGTGGCGCTATTTATTTCCGTTTTTGGCGAAGACTTACTCCAGCTAGAATGTTATAGTCAATAGTAAATTATCGGGTGTAGCTATCGGATGTAAGGCAGAAGAAGCGACCATTTGGGCATGCGGCAGGAGTATTCAAAACATTTTATTGCATCGGAATTAACTTACGTTCAGGAGTAAGCTACCGTGTGAACGCACCTTTTGTTGAAAGCTTATTATTTACAGTCAATAATTGAAGTACAACACCTGTATGAATGATAATCTAATTTCCCTACTTAGTACACAATTATCCTTCCGTGTGCTAACACCATACCATAAAACAATTCTCACAAAAGCTTTTAAGCTATTGAAATCCTTACACATTTCAATAGCGTACCTGCTGGGGAGTTTCCCCCTGACAACTTTAGAGAGAAAGAGGAGAGGAGGGAGGGAAAGAATAAAAGGATGCCTATCGAACATTGGTATGGTACTTCACATTGGTAGGGGACCATGGACCATGGCATCAAAAATGTTGTACATCGAGGGAAATATGCTTCGCCCCACCCTGATAACCAACCCCAGGTACGCAACTCACACATTTCCAGGGGTTTATAAATCCATTCAACGATCAAATTCCTTAAAATAATATATTTGCCAATTGTGTAAATTGTTCAAGAAAGTGCCATGGAAAACACAAGTAAATGGTTACTCATGGCAACAATTTCCATGGCAACTTAGATTATCATCGTTGATACTTGCAAATCTGGTATGATCAGCTTGTATATTTGATTGTAGGAGATGTTTTTATCAACAGAGCACGGATATGGTGTAGTCATCTGTAGTAATTATGCATGCATTGCAAGTACTTTGGCTAAATCCGTGCACGATTCACAGACAAAATTCATGGAAATTAAACAGAGAGAAGAAAAAGAAAAAAATTGTTGTGTGGGTTGTATAATGTCTTCCGTTAGGTTATTATAGGGTATACAAGATACATTTCCGGTGGTAAACCTCTAACAAAAATTAATCAAATCAAAATGTTTGCATTATTTGAGTAATAAGTAATAATTTATGGAAGTGTCAGTCTTTACTTTGATTCTAAAAAATAAAGGAGTGCAAAATCTCTTTTTTGGACGGACAGAAAAGAGCGGGGGGTGCCTCTCAGATGTCGTCTTCAGCTAAACATACATAATTACATGGACTATTTGTAAGTTATCCCTTTTGCTGTATAGTTAGACCATGTGTGATGCGAACTCTAAAACCCTATCGGATATCGCGAAATGTGAACTATTATGTGAGGGATTATGGGTAAAATGGTGTTTTTTTTAAAAATAAATAAATTTAAAAAAGGGGTTTTTTTTTTTTAAAGATTTCTTTAGAAAATTATTGTCTTATACTATGTGTCATTTACTTTTATGAAATTTCACCTTCAAAATTTTACTTAAGTCACTTTTCTTATAATATTACCCTTATAATGTTATTCTATTGAACTATGTATCTTTTTTGGCCTGTTGTCATGATTCTTGTTATGTAGCTTTTTATGACATCGCAATCATCACTCATAACTTTTTTGTAGTAATCATAGAAAAATGATCGAAACAGTTCTGTAATCAGCAAGGTTTCAGCTTTCTTATGATATGAATATCTCCAATAGGAAATGTGTGGCCCAATGGTATATAGACCAGATATGAATTACAACTTTTCAGACATAAGTTTTAGTCAAACACTGCATGTGGCATAATCACAATATTTGTGCTACTTAAAAAAGGTCTCTGGTTAAATGGCAAGATATATAATATATTGAAATATAATCCAAGTAATTTCCTTGGAAAACATTGCATGCTCGGAGAAAAGACAAATGAAAAGTCTTATGATATGATGGTCGTGATAAAAATAAACATTATATATCACGATTGGGGAAGTCCCGTCGCTGAATGCTCTTTAACACTTTCCACGCGGCTGCAGACGACATTCCAAAATTTCACAAAATGTTTAAAAAATGTCAACATTATTGAATTTCATTACCATATTTAGAATCACCATGAGAAATGCCTTGAAATAAGTACAAACATTCATAGTATTGGGTCAGTAATCTTTGAGATACACTTTGAAAATTGTGAAAGGTTTCTGAAAAATCTTTTTTGTGTAAGGTAAAAATAGTAGCCGCGTGGAAAGTGTTAAAGGTGGTTTGGTAATTGACAACTGTAAAGACTCCTGATAGCGTTATGAAGAGGGGAAAATGAGTGATGATTGAACAAGCAAACATATGTTTTGCACTTCAGTTTTCCAAAAAGAATAGTTGGTTTGTTATTGATGTGTGGTAGCGAGGAAAACCAAAATGACAATTTGATTAATTGTATGTACTTTTTTAATACTTTTCCCAACCCATCCACATATTTACTCTGTTTTATTTTTCTATTTTTTTCATGCCCATCTTTTTAAATATTGTTTCCAATCCATGCAAAAGTTTATTCTTTATTCAAAGATAGTAGTACTAAATGAGTGGTATAATATGTTCGGAGGTGGAAACAGCAACATGAGACTACATCAATTTTGCCTCAATATTTGAAGAATTAGTATTTACTGTGAAGGGAAATACATAGGAGAAAGACAAAGGAACCCAGCTCATTTGCCTGATAACACGGTGCTTCCCACTCCATTTATTTTCATGCTTTTCGCGCTCAGACCAGCTATCGCAAAAACAAATAACACAAGAATATACCCCTAGCACATAAAGTCCCTGCTCAGGTGCTTTGAGGTTGACTAATTCAAAATATATAATCGGTACCAAAAATCTGAGATATACATTAAATGAGCAAATTTCTTCTCCGCAGTTTGATACCTCATTCAATAAAATCGAATGGATACTTTTAAAGTTATATCGATTTCAATGACCGCGGATGCAACAGAAAAGTGGCACTAGGTATAGGAAATCATTGATTTGTGTGTGATTTACCATAGACGGTAAAAATCAATGTTTTACCCGTCTATGGATTTACGCACTGAAAAACTCACAGCTTATCAGCTAAAACTTGTATTCTTCACAGCCAGATACACCCTTTGTCCCGCACATTGCGGTTATCACTAAAGACCCATTCATCTGGCACGTTCAGATAGCACACAGTTATCACACACAAATCAATGATTCCTATACCTAGTGCCACTTTTCTGTTGCATCCGCGGTCATTGAAATCGACATAACTTTAAAAGTATCCATTCGATTTTGTTGAATGAGGTATCAAACTGCGGAGAAGAAATTTGCTCATTTAATGTATATCTCAGATTCTTGGTACCGATTATATATTTTGAATTAGTCAACCTCAAAGCACCTGAGCAGGGACTTTATGTGCTAGGTGTATTTATTTAGCAGATAGGTGATGAAGCTACACATTGTCAATTTAAAAACACCAAAAACAGTTGAAAATCTGCAAAACACCAAAAATCACCACTCTTACCATTCTTACAGTAGGGTAAGATTTGTATACTTATTATTCAAAGCCTCGCTCAGTCTTCTCAAAATTTAGCTTGGCCTACAGCCAAATCTGTTACATAGTGTAAAGTTACATTGTTTATGTCTTTCAACAGCGCCTCATATTAGGTAACTTGATAGAAATAGCTTTTTTAAAACATTATTTTATTACTATGTTTTATTATTAAGTTTAGGGACTGTTCATCAAATTAAAGCAATCAATTTTGAACAATGGCATGACACATGATACTCATATGGTCAAGCCTATTAGAGCTAAATTTCGTTTGCAGTGTGAGCAGGTATTGCCTTGGGATTGGACATTTCTTGGCTATCTACAAAAGTCATTCAAAATGTTTTTCTACCTGAAAATATTCAAGCATATTTAGAGATACCTTACGCTAAGTGGGATTGCATTGCATTGGGATTTTGATTCTCAGCTATTTATGAAAGTTGCTCAAATAAATGTTCTTCTAGCTCACCTGAATGTCAAATTTGCCTTCATTTGATCCAGCATCTCACCTAATTAAAAAATTATGAAAGTATAAAATATACCTTACGCTTAAAGTTGAATTTTAATGATGCAAACCTGCAATATGATAACATCTATTCTTAAACAGCTAAGAAAATGTAAGCAATCTCATTGGTTCTCAGAGAAATCGGTGGCATTTAGATGGGACAATTGAACATGGGGAGGTGGGGCTTACGTTTTAACAGTGCATCCGACCTTCACACTGTGTGGTTTGCTTCATAACGCGCACTTCTGCAGTGCGTCTTTGGTGCCTTTCCTGCGCTTATGCCAGCGTCGCGACGCTTACGCATGGTATACTCATCGCATGGGATTGGATGGAATGTTTGTGGGTTATTCGATCCTAGCAGGGGTAAAATTTGTCAAATGTGGACAATAAAATGTACTTATTTCTTTGATAAAGAATCGTCGTTGAGAATCTGCGGCGTCGTTGTTCTACTTAAAATAATACTATTGTCCGCATTTATGTCAGACAATATATCACGGGTACGGTCTAAAAACAATACCTTTATTCTCTAATTATAGAGAATATGGTTGTGTTGATCTGAACCTTACATACTATAGCATATCTCACTGTTGCTTGAAAGTGACATACCTTAACAGGAACAAATTCACACATATGTATATAATGTATCTACCACCTTTCTACACGCATGTGTATACTCCAGTGGCCTTGAGTAGACGCGCATGTTTATGTACTGCAATCAATGAATGACGCAATGACATCACTGTCTTGTGGAAGTGAAATAGACTATAATAGGAGACTTAACATTGCTATGTTGGTGATTGCAAAACCTTTTGTCTGACCTTTGTCAATATTATTATTATAGGGATTTATATAGCGCATATCCAAATAGACCAATGCGCTGTACAATATATACAATAATATAAAAATATGTTGATAAACAAGCAGTAAATTAAGAATTATTTATACAAAATAACTGACAGTTTCATGCGCACCAACCACACAGGGCGGTGGCAATCTTCAGACAATGTAAAAATACATTAATAACCCAATACAGGATAAAATACACAAATGCATTGAAAGCACTGCACTGAAAGAAACATCACAATAGCCCGCCCCCCCCCCCCCCCCCCCCCCCCCCCCCCACACGCAAACAATCACATAACTCTAGCAGCACTCGCAATACCCCTGAACAATCAAACCAGCCACAAAACCCGTAAAAACTCAGTCACAAGAGAATAATTTAAAATTATCATTTAGCTGCAGACATGCATATACATAACAATGCATACATCAAAAATACTTAGAATGCATTTGAGAAGTGATAAAAAAGTCATACTGGTAAACTTATCCTTTTATATAATTCTCTCTTTAATTTTTACTGTCTCAATCTCATCCAGGTGTTGTATGCACATGTTGCTTTATCTCAACCAAATCCTCACAATATATGCTAGAAATTGAAATATCACATAAAAAGCCCAATTGACAATAGCTCCGTTTTGTTAATTAGTCATTTTTTTATTAATGGTAGGAGACCTGATTGGGATGCATTTGTTTTGAATAGTGTTTGCTATTGTACATGGAAGTGCACCATGAATACAATCTTATTTCCAATTTTGATTACAATTACTCTACTATAGACCAAAATTTATTGAACAGACAGTAAATGTGAAAGTATTACTCAGAATCTCTTCTATCTCACCGTTTTTGTTACTGAAACACCGCCAGATACAACTTTGTGAGCAAGACAATATTTTACCACCACCAGCGCAATCCACACACAGTTTATTAAAGACACCCTGGGTGTAAACACGTTTGTTAGTGTGGATGACGCGTTGTCAACCACTGATGCCAAAACACACTCGGCTAATCGGAAACAATTCGGAATCGATCGTATATTTTCGGATTTGAAATGGTCTATAGTCACTGTCAAGTATACGTGTGATGATTTCAGGATTGACCAATGAGGACCCGTGGTAGTTTTTTTAAAGCACCCAGTACGCACTTCCGGGTTTTTGGAAGTCCGCTCATCCGCATCTACGCACATATTGTTGGAATTATGTCCCTAGCATTATGGTGCTGACTTTTTATTATAGTTCTAAAGAAAGAAGCGAAAATTCATTCGAAATTTTTCTCTTGGAATAGTATGCAAACTTCATATGTGGTATACCATATTTTCAGGATAATGCACTAAAGTCTATTTGGCCATCACTGGACAGTGACGTAACTGCGTATTCTAGTAATTGCAGCACATAAGGTACGCACCTTCTCGAGGCACTGGCTTATACACACGAGCATTGAAAGACGGAAGATACATACGCATGCGTCAAAGCTGTGACTATTAAGTTACGTCACTGTCCAGAGGAAGCCAAATAATAGAGTATAGTTATTGCCTTGTTACATCTAAACATGCTAAAGGAAACATCTCAGGTGTAATTAAAAGATTAAGGTGCTTTTATCAGATAAAAAATAAAATCTCAAATTTGATGGGAATGATAACCGGTTACCAAGCTTTTTAAAGCTTTTTCTGGTGGGTGGCATATATTAGATTAGATAAGAATCTAATCTAATATATGCCACCAGAATATATATCACCCAGCAGCCATAGCAGATATAGCTTCATATTACTACATCTGATTAGTAATTATGATGTACTATACAAAATGGGAATATTTTAGCTCATAATTTTGTTTGCATTTATTCAGCCAATTTTAAACAAATTGGTATCTTGTTGAATTCATGATGTGTTATGCTTTTAAATGAATAAAGATGTGGACATAATATAAGAATGGGCTACAATTAAACCTCATTTGATGAGGGTGTCGCAACAGTGATAAATTGCTGGATGAGTCAAGAATTGTTGACATATTTATTGTCCGCCATACACTTAAAGTTGAAAAACAGAACGGAAAAGTATAATCCTATATAATGTTCAGTTGTGTAACAGCTGTTGTCATGGTTTCATATCATTACTGCTATTATAACCTAATATTCTGACTAGATATGTCTAGCTTTTCAATAAAAACTCAAGTTCTGCTGGTAGCAATTTAAAAGGCAATCAGAATCTATGTTAAATTATCATACTCCAGTTTACAACGAATGTGGTTTAACAAACAGACATGCATGACATTTCCAATTTCCCAGACTTAATTTCAGCTCTTCCTGTGCTAAAAATAGAATTTCATAATCTGGAAGGGCAAGGAAACACTTCATCCTTGTCCTATTATAAATAAAAGTGGTGCAGTTTATACAGAATTCTTTAAAACATCTTGTAGTGGCACACCCAGTCACTTGATTTATAGATGGAATCTGATTTATCTAAAAACGGGGAGATGTAATCTGATTTATCTAAAAAAGAGGAGTATTGTAATACCTATCATAATATGTAGTTACTCATAGCCAGATAGAAATTAGTGGTTATTGTCATTGGATGCGATTGTAAAAAACAAAAAAGTGCTATCTCCAGTAGATAGGAAATCAACAGAGACACTATTTTGTAGATTGTTAAATGAACTAATGCTATCTTCAGCAGATAGCAAATCAATAGAGGCACTATTTTGTAGATTGTAAATGAACTAATACTATCTTCAGTAGATAGAAAATCAATAGAGGCACTATTTTGTAGATTGTAAAATGAACTAATGCTATCTTCAGTAGATAGCAAGTCAACAGAGGCACTATTTTGTAGAATGTAAAATGAACTAATACTATGTTCAGCAGATAGCAAGTCAACAGAGGCACTATTTTGTTGATTGTAAAATGAACTAATGCTATCTTCAGAAGATAGTAAGTTAAACTGATGCTATCTTCAGCAGGTAGCAAATCAATAGAGGCACTATTTTGTAGATTGTAAAATGAACTAATGCTTTCTTCAGTAGATAGCAAGTCAACAGAGGCACTATTTTTTAGATTGTAAAATGAACTACCGCTATCTTCAGAAGATAGCAAATCAATCGAGGCACTATTTTGCAGATTGTTAAATGAACTAATGCTATCTTCAGTAGATAGCAAATCAATAGAGGCACTGTTTTTTAGATTGTAAAATGAACTAATGCTATCTTCAGAAGATAGTAAACTGTCTTCAGAATGTATACTGCCATCGTTAATAGAAAATTAGTAAGTAGTAGTTACGAACCAATCAGAAAGCAGGACACTAAATATGCGGAGTGCATTAAAAATGTCAAATTGCACTCCGCCTACATGCTTTGTTTTGATTTTTTGTTCACGGAGCACATGTTCGCGGGTGATATAAAACTTGCTAACATATTTCATTTTATTCTTCAAGAGATTAAAAGTATGCACAAAATTGTAAGTTTTGATTTGTATTATCGTGGTGTATGAATTAGGTCAATACATGTGTATGTTTTGTTTCTCGTAAAAATTAAAACAGTCAATGAACTTGCGCAAATACAGATATGCTCACAATATAGCACTCCTCTATGGGGTCGTGACATTATTCATCCATCAACATCAGCGCGCGTGCATTGATCTTTTCAATTTTCTTGACACAACAACACTTATTGACCTATATAAATAATGACATACAATATATGATACTAGTCCCAACTAAAACAGTGTAGAGTAATGATAAATAATTATTGCTCTCTGCAGATGATAAACTTATATCAAGAAAGATGCTATCTACAAAGAGGAGGAAGATGTTTTCACAGGGCTGGCACCATTCACAGACTTAGGCCAAACAATGTTTCTGAGACAGACTAAGTGCTGTGTGATTTTTTTTTTTTGGATTTTTTTAGAAATTAGGCTATGAGGTAATGCGATTTATTTTTTGTGTGGATTTTTTGTTGTTGTTGCTAAGCCAAGCTTCAGGGAACTTTTTTTTAAACCTTTTTTTAAAAAAATTTAAAAAAAATTCAATCGCCCCATAGCTCATTTCACATACCAATGCGGGCGGGCTTCTGAGACAGACCATCCTCTTTGTTTGGCCTTAGCCCTGGCTGTGATAGTAATTCTCAATTATAGCAAATTTAACAACCCCAATTCATATCAATAGACATGCATAATAGATTAAACATCTGCAATTAAGTAACTATAACACACTGCTGACAATCATAGTCAAACTATATATCATAATTCACATGGGGATAAATAAAGCATCTTTAACCCAATTCTTAATTGCTTTTTCACTTTATGTAGGGGTCCTATTATGAATTTTAATGAAGACATTTACAATGAAACTGTCATAAATTTGTTGATAATAACTGATAAATAACTATGGAATTTTTTTTATTTATAGTCAATACTCCCTCTGTAGAAGGCTCATAATACATAACACAGGTTGTATGCAATATTTGGTAGATTGTCAAAAGGACTAATGCTATCTTCAGTAGATAGAAAAATAACTACTGCTATCGTTATTAGATAAATTGCTTCTTTCATCTGTGAGCGACACGGAACACAGCCTGCGTCATTAAGCTCTGTTGCAATATTTGACATATCCATCCCCAACTCTTTGAGGAAAGTATTAAAGGTATATTATGTGATCTTTCCAGGGAATGCCCTCAACATCGAAAAAAAATTGAAAGCAGATTTTCTTGCAGATTTACATTTCTGATCATAAATACATTCCAAGTTACAGGGCGATACGATTCTTAATTACTTAAATTATGGTTTTAGAGTGAAAATAAACTGTCGGATTACCGACAACTTATTTTATTCTAGTCTAAATTCACTCTAAAACCATGATTTTGAGGTAATTAGGAATCGTATCGCTCTGTAACTTGGAATGTATGTACGATTTATGATCAGAAATGTAAATCTGCAAGAAAATCTACTTTCTAAAAAAAATCATGAATAGAGGGCGCTCCCTGGAAAAGATCACATAATATGCCTTTAAAATAAGCCTTGAATCACAGATTTGTATTTGACAGCGGGTGTTATGAATTTTACACTCAACGGCTTGATGTCAGTAAAACTGATATGTTAATTTGAATGACCAATCTCTGAGGTCACCTTTTGTTTTGATACTGTGCCAAAAGGGATTTAAATCTGTAAGATTTTCTTGGTACTGTATCAATCAAATTGCTATAGTTTGATCAGTTCCAAATTGGTAAAACCTACCTTACAGCAGCAAATGAATACAGAAGAATGCGGGCGCTCCAAATTGGCAAAGCCTCCTTACAGCAGCAAATGAATACAGAAGGATGCAGGCGTGCATGAACATGATAAAGGCAACAAGCACACTGTGTATCATATGTGTGACCATAATCGAGCGAGTATGCTTAGATCAAAACTGAATATTTCTCGCCAATTTGGAACTGATTAAACTATAGTGTATCATCTTGTTTTACAGATAGATTTTCAATCTCCATTACATTTGATAAATCTTGTTGGGAACGACCCTGTCAGTAAACAAAAAAGTCAAATTACTGATGAATCTCTGGAGTATTTATTACTGCAATGAGTTTTTATAGATGCTTCTATCCCATAGACACTGCTCAGTTACTATATCACAGAGTTGGACATTAATGGTGCACTTTCATACTCCTGTTATGCATTGGCCGACGTCGGCAGATATCGGTACACGAGTTGAAGCAATATCAACTTTAATCCACCGAAGTCGGTCGATGCTCAACAAAGGTACTATGAATGGGCCTTTACTTGTTATAATCAAATCTGGAACCAATCTTACTGATGAGTCCAGATATTTCAGCTATTTGGCATCATGAAAACAAAATGCGGCTAAACTATGGAATATCCCCCATTTTGAATGTAACAATTATTTATAGGGAATGGCGATCGTTAGATAAAAGAGAGCTTCATTACCAAGTAATGAGTCCTTGAAACACATTAACAAATTAATCAAATCAATCACTGATATTGTTAACTTAAATGACCAAAATATTGCTGGTCTAATGTACTGTACATCCCTGCTAGTCCCGGCCCCCATCAGCCGGGCAAAGTGTATGTCACTATCAGACTCCCGTCCCGCTCCTCCCCTCCCCTCTTAGCCAGGACAAATTGTACGCCATTCCACGGCTCATTTTATCAGTGATACATACCGGCTGCACGCCCAGGCTAACGGGGGGCACACTTTGTACGTCCCCGCATAGCCAGGCAACATTTTATGTGTGTCCCCGCTACCTAACAGCCCCTGCATGGTACCCGCCATGTCCAGGGCCCGGGCGGGTTGCAAATAAGTGCATAACATTGCTATACTGTTTATTACTGCTAATAAGAGTAATAATAATGCAACAAATTATAATTTCCCCAAAATTGCAGCTTTTGACTTGACATGTCTACTTTGTTGGTATGCTGATGCGCAGCAGTTATTGTTGATTGGTCCCCAGGCAATAGGTCAACTTATTGTACGTCCTTGTGTATCTGGGCTAATACGTGACCAGTTGTATCAAAATCGCTTACACAAATCGCAAGCTAGCAGTATAAAAACAATTATTTTTAGAGGGACTGTGATCGGTAAATAAAAGAGAGCTTCCCTATTCCATGCATGAGCCCTGGAAACACACAAAAAATTGATCACTGACATTGTAATCCTAAATGACTAATTAACCCATAAATGATGCTAGTCTTTTCACCATACAATGAATTCCATAGCAATTACTGGTGATTAACACTTAATGACTTAACACTTATTGACTTAATGCTACAATGCCTGATGTTCTAGTAGTGATGCATGTTTTTAAATGTTATTGGGAACCAGGATTTTCTGTGAGATACATTTATTATAGCGCATACCACCCCCCCCCCCCCCCCCCCCCCGAATAAAAATGCAGCTCTTGACTTGCCACTCTTCAACCAATACTGATGGGTAGAAGTTATTGTTGATTGGTCCCCAGGCAATAGGTCATTGTCCTTGTGTATCTGGGGTACTATGTGACCAGTTGTATCAAAATGAAAATACTGTACATACATTGCAAGCCAATAGTGTTTTGTGATACAAAAAAGGCAAAGCACACCCCCAGGCACGGATACAGGGGGGGGGGAGGAAGCTCTCCACAAAAAAAGGATCAAAAAGGGAAAGAGAGAGGAAGAAGAGGGGACAAATGAAAAAGCAAAAAGAAAAGGTTGGGGGAGGAGGGGTACAACAAGAACAAGGCGGGAGGGGAGGCATGCGAGGGACATAAGAACGTTTGTTTATTGGAAGTTGGTCGGGATACACACGCGTACGTACGTACGTGACGAGAAATCTTATATTTTGGAGGTAACTATATAGTTTAACTTCATTCTGGCATAGGCCTACATAAAAAGCCAATATTGATCGGAAATAAAGTGATTGCTTTACAATAAAATATTGCTCAAAAGTACATACCAAATCACACCAAATGGGTTCCAAAAAATCCAATTCAGACTCCCCCCTGTTCGAGCTTTTAAACAATCTATACTTAAATCAAGAAAATATCAGTTTATATGCTCAACTTCTTTCTTGCATTGAAAAAAACAAAATATTTATTGGAAATGAAGAGGTGGCTTTTCGATAAAATGTTGGTCAAAAGCATACACCAGATCGTACCAAATGAGTTCGAAAATTGAAAAAAATCCAATCAGTGGCGTAACTAGAGGCAGGGCGATTGCCCTCCCCCCCCCCCCCCCCCCCCCCCCCCGCCCCCCCCCCCCAATATTGACGTCGTGTCGGTTGAGATTGGCACTTTCAGTTTATCTGACAAGAGGAATAATGGAATTATGATAGTCAAAAGTACACATACGAAAAATTCTCGCGCGCTATGCGCGCATATGTATCCCCAAAATGCAATATGCTTTGGTACAAGCCTGTTGAGAGCCAAATGTACCTCAATCGGGCCAAAAACAAGTGTAAAGTCGAAAATGTTTGCACATTTCTTGACTCCGGATAATGTTGTAGGTTATCTTTCATTTCTTGCCCCCCCCCCCCATTATCAATAACCTAGTTAAGCCACTGAATCCAATTCTAAGGGGGCACATCCCCCCTCAGACTCCCCCTGTTTGAGCTTTTTCTATACTTAAATCGTGAAATAAATCAGTATCAATATATCAGTATATGTTCAACTTCCTTCGTTCATTGATAAAAATCAAAATATTTATTGGAAATGAAGAGGTGGCTTTTCGATAAAATGTTGGTAAACACCACATGTTATACACCAGATCGCACCAAATGACTTCAAAAATTGAAGAAAAAAAATCAAATTCTGTGGGGGGCACATTCCCCTCAGACTCCCCCCTGTTCGAGCTTTTAAACCATCTATACTTAAATCAAGAATGTAATTATCAGTATATGCTCAACTTCTTTCGTGCATTGGAAAAAAAACCAAATCTTTATTGGAAATGAAGAGGTGGCTTTTCGAGAACATTTTGGTCAAAAGTATACACCAGATCGCACCAAATGAGTTTGAAAATTGATTTTTTTTCTTCTTCTTTCTACTTCTGAGGGGGGCACATCCCCCTCAGACTCCCCCTGTCCGAGCTATGCTCGGAGGGCGGTGCTGTGCACCGCTTGGATGGTACCAGCAACCTTTTTTGTTGTTGACCCCCCTAACATTTTCCTGGATCCGCGCCTGCACCCCCCAGAAAACACACCTACTCAAATTCATTACCCTATGGAGCTATTCCAAATGGAGACACACACACAAATACTTCTCTACTTAGTGTAAGATGGAAATGAATATCCATAAAGCGGTGATGAACTGATACACATCTCCACAAAGTAGTAAATTTTATTTCACACACATAATAACTCCATTAAGTATAGCTTTTTTTACTGGGGGGGGGGGGGCAGTGGGATTGATTAGAATATGTGTGCAGGGCAGTTTGTAGCTTTTTTGCTTATGGATCAATGTTTCATGTCTCCATAAGGAAATTAGATTTAGAAGTTCTTCATAAAATCCAATCTCATTGAATCACAGTCAAAATAAAGTCGGTATAATTTTTAACTGGGGATGAGATTTTTTGCCTAATGTAAAGAGGTACTATTTGACTTTAACCCTCAACTGTTTTCATTTTGACACAACACTTTTACATATTCAACCCACGCCAATGATGTGCCTTGTAGTGACCTACATATTAGTGTCATGCATAGGGCGATGCACTATTTCACCATGCGATTTTAAGAAAATGTTTATCAAATTATACAAGGTAGGATGCCCTGTAAAACTTTGTTTTCGGTTGTTTTATTAGTTTAACATGGAAATTACAAAGTCAGGTTTCAAACTAACGACATCAGAACAGCTATGCAGGTAAGGGGAGTGTGCAAAGCCACTGTGATTGGAGGATAACCCTTTAAATCTAGACCACACAAAGAAAGTGATAAACTGATAGTTTAAGCAAGCCAAATGGACAAATGGTCCATATGTGGCAGTTTTCGCAGGTTGTTCGTCATAATGCTCACAAAAAATGATCTGTTTGTTTAAAACCACGCGGTTAGAAGATTTTTGAAGGAAAAAATCACACTGCTTTATTGATGTAAAATGTAGCTATCAAGCTCAATTTCTGCTACGATTATTCAATGATTTTAATACACTAAACTGATCATTAACACAATATGGTTTTTTTAATAATATGCAAATCCTGTTCTACGAGCCCAGCTGACCCATCCCCCCCTCCCCACCCCCTTAGCTTAAAATTCTTTGTGGAAAATTGTTGCCTTTTTGTGTTTTTTTTTTTAATAACATTTTTTTCTTTTTCTTTTTCTTCTTCTTCAATATTTGAACATTTAGCAAATCGCTAAACATTCTTAGAAATTTACCTAAAATTAAAAATTAAAAAAATTAAAAAACCCAGACAAACCGACCCTACCTAATTCAAGATTCAGTGTCAGGAATTTGTGTTTTTATAGTGCATAAATGTACAATGTCACTTGCACAATGCCCTCATGAAGTACAACAGATGACACAAATGTACTATTCCGTTGTTAAGCATATAACACATTACTGAATTCTGAAAATAACAGTATTTGGTACTTCCTCAGTGTATTTTAAAAGGGTTTTAAGCAAATGTCTAAGAAGAAAAAAAGAAACAAAATATTGTCTTGACATCACAGAGTGTACAGTTTACTGAATGCTGAAATGAAACTTGTTTTTTTCCCTTTTTTTCATGTGCATGTTAACATGACGACAGTTGCCTTTACCTTAGGTTTATCTACCTTTTTATTGGACTACCTAATTATAACCTCTGCTTTCCTTATCAATCCAAAAGTATTTGAATTTACAATTAACAGACTTGAATCTATCCTTCAGTGAAAAAAAACTGAAAATGCTAAAAAAGCTAAAAACAGTGAATTTGGGGTAAAATAGCTTAAATTGATCTGAAAACAAAAGAAAATGCGTACATTTAAGTAAAAAATAAAATGGAAACGGGTTAAAAGCTGAAAAGGTTTAGGTCTGACTTAAGAGTACAATTGCTTTGCCAAATCTATTATAAACCAAAGTATGTTTAGCTATATTTTGCAAAAATAAAAACAATGAATTATGTTGAAATTACATATTCAATACGTAAAAGAGAAGATGTGGCTAATGATATGGCAAGTCAGTTTTCTAAGGTACACAACCATTTTTATTACTCCCTATAGTACACACCTGCCATGCTCATCGTGTTTGCTTGCCCTGTAGGTGACAATGTGCAAGCTTGCATAAGATAAAGATAACATCCTTAAAATTGAGTTTCAAATGACAAGACATCCCCGTCTATAATTCTCTTCGCGATGTGTCATGTTTCGTTAACCACATCTCTCGCGGCTCACAACGATGTGCCATCCACACGTGAAACATGGTCATTGTTGTGTGTTGGAAGTGACGGAATTAATCATGTGCTATCTTGTGTTTCATTACATAGTATCTAGGGAATATATTTGGGCAGGCCCGTAACCAAAACAAATTTGGGGGGTGCAAATTTGATCACAAGTGGACCTTGCTTCCAAATTGTGGAGCTTGCCAGGGTGTGAATTTGGCAAAAGTGGACCTTTTTACCCAAATATGGATAGTTTAACAAAAATATGGAGCTTTTTACCCAAATATGGACATTTTAACCAAATATGGACCTTTTAACTAAAATATGGACCTTTATCCGAAATGTGGACTATTTTTGAACATAAAATGTGTAAAATTCCAAATTTTAAAAACCTTTTTGAGACTTTTGGGATTTTTGAGGGGGGGGGGGGCAATTACGGGTCTGTATTTGGGCAATATTGTCTAATCTGTGTAACAAGTGTCCAAACAATGTGTCGCCCACACGTGAAACATGGCCAATGTCATGTGTTGGATGTGACGCGATTAATCATACGCTACTTTGTATTTCATTACTTAGTATTAAACTTGGTATATTGGGGCAATATTTACTGATCTGTATAACAAAGTGTCTTGTTCGTTGCTAGCTACAAACAATGTGTCGCCCACATGAGAAGTATGGCATATGTGGTGTGTTGTCGGAAGTAACAAAATTAATCATACACTATCTTGTGTTCCTTGACAATATAGGCTTATATGATGCAAATGATCAATGGCCTCCATTTGACGGACAGGAAATTGGATAGCCTTGCACACCAAATCTAAATCAGTACTACAATGATCCATTTCTAAGAATGCAATTTGTACCAAGGACAAAATAGAAGCAGTTCACACATAATATAAATATATCTTGACATTTTATTTGGAGAATCGAACTGAACCATTAACAGGGGGCTGGAAAGTACCAAAAAAGGGTTATCTTAATACAACAAGGCAAATATCAAATTGAGCCCCCCCCCCCCCCCCCCCCCCCACACCTCCTCTTCCTAAATTGATCCAAATTATTTGAACTATAAATCAGCGGTATCTCTGGAAATTAAAGCTGGCATCGTCATAAACCTGTTGCTAAAGTGATAAATTTATACTTGATTTGGCAACGCATCTCACAGGCACGTCCACACGTAACACAATGCCAGTAGTAATACCTCATACGCATCTCTTATCACGATATCAGAGTGTAAACAACCTGACAACGGGTCAAATCGAGTCACGATGCTAGTGGCAGATAATTGTAATGTATTGATGCTTAGGTGTGTGTCATATGTACTTTGACTGGTAAGATTTTTTATTTTAAAACAGTAAATGAGGATAGAAGGATGGGTCCATCTATCATATATAGTATGAGAACATGTTTAACACATTTATTTATGATTTGTTCAGAGCATCTACCTAATATCTATACTATAGTGCTATCTTCAGTAGATAGCATATAAATATCTCTATCACTAAATGTTTGAACAGTATTTTTAATTATCCTCTTACCAAATTTGTTCAGTTTATGTGACAATATGAAACATGTGTTAGTGTCTGGTTCATTTGAGTCCAAAGTAAATCTGCCATCACCTCTGAATACTATCTTCAGTAGATATGATGTACAACACATCACAACATATTGGTTTTCACACTGATATATGTCACCCTTTTGAAAGCTATCTTCAGAAGATAGCATGTATATTAAACACATAACAACAGATTCGTTTTAACACTGATCTGTGTCACCCTTTTGAATGCTAACTTCAGAAGATAGCATGTATAGCACAGCACAACAGATTCGTTTTTAACACTTATACATGTCACCCCTTTGAATGCTTCAGAAGATAGTTCACCAAACCTCCCATTCAATCACATTCTGCACAATGATGACTTCTTCACAGTACTTACCAACTTTTCTCCGACACCAAAACTAACATTGCCAAACTGAACTCATTATGCTTTAACCCACTTCTCACCGATTCTATCTCAGATCAGACATGTGATCATCCGTCACTACTATCACACCGCAACTTCTCAAAACATGAGTGCAATTACCACACAGATGATAGCCTCAATAACGTCAAGCTTACAAATGATCCCACTTCGTTTTCAATGCTTCACTTTAACTGTTGTAGTATCTCAAAAGCACATCTCTACATATCTGCACCAATTGAAACACCCATTCTCACTTATAGCCTGCTCTGAAACGGCTTACTCACAACAAATTCCCTCCTCGATGTGACAACTACAACTATATCGCAGGGCCACTGACTTTAGAGGGCGTGGAGTATTCATGTACCTTAGATCAGATATGAACAACAACTCCACAGATTTTACTATGGGATCAGAAGCAGACTCACTATTCATTGAAATCACCATCAAACACAATAACACTACTAAAATATCATTGTCAGGGTCATCTATAAACTTCATGAGCATACAATTTACAACTTCAACTTTAACTGGGAAGCGCTCCTTAACAAACTTAGAACAACAAAAAAGGATGTCTACATCCTCGGTGACTATAATATCAACTTACTCAACTACAATACAAATCCGAACATTAAAGACTTTATCAATACTTCACTCTCTAACTCGTTCATTCCTAAAATTGACAAACCGACTCGTATCACACGCACCAGTGCAACTATCATAGTTAACATTATAACTAATTCCACCGACATGAATTTAACTACGGGCATCCTGGTCACCAACATCTCTGATCACTCTTCTGTATTTCAGATCACTTCTCACCGAAACACACAACACATGGTCCACTGTCCAAAAGAGATTTTAGTGAACACAACACCTCACTCTTCAACACAACACTGCAAGAGGAAACATGGGAGACCACCATCAACTCACCTGATCCCGACACTACATACAACAACTTCATCAATATTTACTCAAGGCACTACAACTCTTCGTTTCTACTCATGAGCATATACATGTCAACAGCCATGGATCACGAGTGGAATTGCACCAAGATCAATCAAGCACAAGCAGAAACTCTACCCGATTTACCTCAAAAAGAAAACACTGCAAGCTGAGGAGAGGTATAAAAGATACAAAAACAAACTAAACTCACTTTATTCAACTTGCAAAGAAAACATATAATATTGACCAACTTCACGAACTCAAGCACGAACTTACAAAAACATGGAAATCCTGAACACAATCATTGGCCGGAAATGCAAAGTCAACACATTAACGGATCATTTCATTTACAGCGACACAACCTTCACCGATCCCGATGACATTACTAACAAATTTAATGACCTTGGAAAAAATCTTGCTAATAAAATCCCTCCAGCGGACAAACCCTTTACCGCTCACCTTTCTAATAGCCCACTCAACTCATTCTTCTTCAACCCAATAACTCTTCAAGAACTGCCCGACCTGCATCACCTTCTTAAATCCGGTAAAAGCATGGGCACAGACAACATCGATCCCGGTATTGCTAACAAATCATTTGATCACATTACAACACCTCTTCTTCTGCACATTTTAAATCAATCACTACTCATGGGTATTGTACCACATAAACTAAAATCTCCAAAAGTCATCCCTGTCTTCAAAAGCAAAGACCAGCACAGCATTACTAACTACAGACCTATTTCCGTATTGCCATCCTTCTCCAAGGTTCTTGAGAAAATAGTCCACACCAGATTATATAATTTCCTGGACAAAAACAATACTCTTGTTAATGAACAATACGGATTCCGATTAAAACGCTCAACCTACATGGCACTTCTTGAACTTACCACTTACCTCACACATGCACTCAAAAAGAAAGATCACACCATGGGTATATTCCACTGATATATGTCACCCTTCTTTTCTTAACATATTTCTATGATGAACTAAAGATGAGTGTTTATTCAGCAGAAGAACTTGATTCTTAACTTATTTCTTAACTTATTTCCTTACATAAAATAAAAATAATAGGCCAAAATTGTTTAACACTTTGTCTCAGCGGCCTGCACGCATTGCTTTTAAAATGGGATTTTGTGTTAGTAATGTCATCGGGATCAGTGAAAGTTGTGTCGCTGTGAATGAAGTGATCCGGTAATATGTTGACTTTGCGTTTCCGGCCAATGATTGTGTTTAGGAACTTCCATGTTTTTGTAAGATCGTGCTTGAGTTTGTGAAGTTGGTCAATATTATGTTTTCTTTGCAAGTCGAATAATGTGACTATATGAGTGCTCATTCAGCAGAAGAACTTGATTCTTAATAGTTCCCAACTTATTTTCTTACATAAAATAAAATAATAGGCCAAAATTGTTTAATACTTCGTCTCAGCGGCCAACACGCATTGCTTTTAAAATGGGATTTCGTGCGTAACTTTACGTGTGGCAGCCATTTTTTATTATTTTTATTAAAAAATTAAAAAAAACTAGTAAGTTTCGGTGATACCCGGCAACCTTGTGACTGAGAACACACATTCAACCTTGTGAAGTTAAGAGATAAAAAGAACACAAGCATACAATGTGCATTGATCATATCTGAGTACTTGTATTAAAAAGATAAAAGCATAATTATTGACTATATTTTGATTTTTATAAAAAAATAAATTTAAAAAAAATTGCATAGGACATAGCTTATTTTAGTAAAACAATGGCACAGCACATAGCTTTTTAGCCAAAAGGCGCTGAGACAAAGTATTTAATTTGTTTGGCCTTATAATGTTAGTTTTTCTTGCACACACATACTATTGCTTACAAATTTATAGGTCCGTATGCACAAAGGAGTTAGACCTGTCTAAAAGTTTGACCTGATCTAAGTGAAATTTATTCATGCCTCAAATGCTGTTTTCCTCTGCATTTTCATGAGATATTTTGTACTATTTTTGAACTTTGCATACAAATCATTACAATTTGTTAGCTAATTTGAGACCAGGTCTAACTTTAGACCCGGTCTAACTTTAGACCGGGTCTAACTCTTTTGTGCATACGGACCATAGAGTTTTAATACTCCTTATAAGCTCCAATTTCGTAGAGAAACCATCAATTTGTAAATGTTATATTCAGCATAGCTCATAAGTAAATGCATACAAACATGCAAACAACACAGATTAATTATTATCAACAAACTATTATATTTTCAAAAAAGGTACCATACCTCAATACAGTAAAAGTGGAAATGCTTAGGCTCGAAGCAGCTATTGCAATAAGTATAACACGCAAATATATTTCTTATACGTATAGTTATGTGATGAAGCTACAAATCATGAATAAAAAAATATGCAGAGCTGTTGAAAATCGGCAAAGCGCAAAAATAATTCCCACGCAAATTACCAATTTTAAAATACTTGATATCTACTCCTAACATTAATAGCAATGTGTAATGCTATCTTCAGTAGATAGCATGTTTTGAAAAAAAGTTTTTAAACCAAAATATCAGTATATACTCACTGGAGAAGCAGGGGAACTTTCCGTCATTATAATGGCCATCCTCTCAGATAATTGTTAAAACCGGGGTCCAATTGTAGAAATACACTTATAAATCCAAATCCAATGGGACCGACATAACAAATCCATTTTGATGGCAATGAGTGTAGGTCCAGAATGCTATATTTCATTCACTTGATCACAATTAGTGATGCTCTGAGGGTGGTTGTACTGCTAATGGCCGCTATTGATACAAATGTTAAACCAACACCTACTCACAGATACAAGGAAGAAGAATTCAGACAGATGGTTTTGTAATCCATTGTTCTTCTTATATGTCAATTTTCTATGGAATCTGACACTGTAATCGGGAGACAGCGCAGTGTTATATTCCCTAATTGCTAAACTAGCTGGATTAGCTATGAAAACAACAAATTAATGCAAATAATGATTAAAAAGTACAAATCAAAATTAAATAAATAGAGTTAATTATTTAAAATACAACTAGTAGCTCAACTATCTTATTTTGGCTTGTTTGTGCAGAACGCCCTTCTTGTTTATTTAATTGTTTTGCATCTGGTGTCATAGTTAAGGCCTGAAAGAAAAAAATTGGACTGCCCTTTCATCTCAAATTGTTTTGGTCGAATTTGTTCTTCTTCTTGTTGTTATGTTAGATTTCAAAGTATGACCAAATCACACTGGAATACACTGAGGTTTATAATTTAACTAAATTTGATATTAAGAAGACAAAGTATGGTGGCTTGGATAATAAATATTTCAGAGTGGGGTCACATAGGGGTCAATTGAGGTCATTTAGGTGAAAGATTTGTAATTTCCAAAAAAAAGTTTTAAAAAGTGTTTTTTAACCTCTTTTTTTCCAACAAAAACCCAAAAAATCGCGACTGAGTTTTCCCGATTATTACGGTTGGTCGGGAAAGGGCAATCCTACATCTTTTTTTGTTGGCCTAATATTAAATGTAGTCTGTTGAAGGGGATAATCTGGTGTTGCTGGCCTTTCAACAATTTTCTTCAAACTTGTTCAGTGTTTTGTTTGTTTGAATTTGATTATATTAAAGAATTAAATAAATAAAAGTTGGTAGATATTGATAAGTTGCTAAACACCAAGGAAACACACCTATTTGCTCCGTTGGCATGGTAATTGTCAGAAAGGTACTCCATAAAGTTAGTCGGGTTCAACCTGTTAATCGATTACCAAAGTATGAGCATTTGGTATTACCAGATATTTAGAAATTGTTTTCATTCAGAACAATGATTACTGTATGTCCTGGTATAACACATTTGATTTTTTTTCAAATTTGTCTACCTTACAATGATAGCACTGGATAAAAAATGTGAGAGGTCCCATGACATTTTTTAGGACAATGAGGAAAAATGAGGGGTCCCAAAAATAATTGAGGGTCCTGAAGTTTGGGTATTTGAAAATTTTACTTTTTTCCGGACAGTTTTAATGAACTTATATTGTGACCAAAGGATGGATATGTAATTTACAGAATTTCATAAGGTTTCCATTTCCATACATCGTCAAATTTAAGGGGTCCCTTCAATTTTGATCGGGACCTGCAAGTCTTTCCAATTAGAGATCTGACGCGACACTATAGAAAGTGAGAGGTCTAAGACGCGCAGACGCGTCAGAATGCGACCCCTGCTACCTTAGCATTTAAATGTTAGACAATTTAAAAAAAATAAAAAGTCATGGAATATGTTTATACATGAATGTTTTTTTTCTATCCAAAACCAATGACTGTCAATAGCTATGTGGCCAGCACTCGGAAACTTTGGTTAATAATGATGTAGCTTTTTATTGGTTATCCACTGTATGTTAATACTGTCTCGCAGTATGCTCTTTTAATATTGCATACTCCATCTCCAACTGTTGTTACTTACTATATCATATTTTCTTTTGCTTAAAAGAATTTTACATCATAATACCAATGTTAATAGCCAGTTAAATCAATTACTCACTTCTTCCTTGCGGAATTCATCTCCACCCGTTGTGTGTAAAACCATCGGCATGGCAAAGATTTCCGTACAGATATATCTCAGGTTAAAAATCATATATCCTTAAAACTATTCCACCGCTCAACTAATCCCATGTAAGCTAATACCAGACCATCCATGCACAGCCATCGATGTAATATATAGCCTACAGTACAACATATGTTGTCTGCTTCCTAATTACAGTAGTATTATGTGTTGTCTGATTGTCTCATTTCCTCAAGGAATCATCCAGAACCAAAATGTCTGCCATTAAAAAATACCATTACCATCAACTGTCATAAAACAGTCAAGCGCAAATCACACGGTAGAGTGAGTTATATTTGATGAATACCTACCAGTGATGCAGCTATTGTTAAATTGCTGTTACGCTGTAATGACTGTCACCACAATACAATTGATCCACCATAACACATTACAATACATAACCGTTGTCAATTAAATCAAAGAGTAATTAGACACAAAGGTCGTATGAATTTTCCGTATGAATTTTCGCAGCTACTACACAAGCATGTTGACTTTTAGTACAGATGTAGCATTTTTTTCGTGATGAGTATATTATTACTATCATAACAAGCTGGTTTGTATTTATCGATTATTTTTCATATCATTTATGATAGGATAGGCTTGCTCTACCATCCATCAAGCCATTAAAAATAGACAGCTGATATGAATGATATTTACATGTAATAATTGCAGGTAATAAAAGGTACTGTTTATGGTATCAAAAAAATTATGATAAAATTGTGTACTTTATGTCCCAGGCATACATCAATGACACGGTATAATAAAGTGTGTCATAGAGTTACAATGAGGCATTTTATTCTACTGCGTAATTAAGGCATGCCCGGGAGTTAAAGTACACTTTATTCATTATAGTAAAATAGAATTCAAATGGGGAACAAATGCACGCCAGACATAAAAAAAAAAAATCAAATCGGGTTCCAAATGAAAGCATTGATGTTATTTTACACACACAAACCAATTAACCAATTAAAACCATTGATGCCTGTGTATCAATATTGATCGATACTGGTACATAATTTTGTTCCAGGTTTGGGCTATACTGGAACAGTGACTTTGTTCCAGTATCGAACAATACTGCGTTTTCCAGTATAGGACGATATTAGTACAATCCATTATCTGAAATCTAAAGTATATTTTTTCCATAAATTGTGTCTTTTTTTTCTGATATCTAGACTGACATCAAAGTTATTTGCCAAATATCCATTTGTCTCATATTTCTGAGGAAAGACTACTTGACATTACATTAGCCGGCTAACTGCTTCTTGCTCCTTCAACTTCCCTTGGGTATCTATATGATAGCTCTAAACAGTACAGATAAATTGTACCACAGATCCCACGTAGGCATCAATTAGCTTGTATGGTATAAGTATCACACGATAACGTGATGCACTTTATCCGTTGAATACTCGATACTTGCCTGGGACCTAAAGTACTCTATTTCTCAAAATACATTGAATGGGGATGACCTTCAGTCACACTCACTGACCAGAATTTGAATTTCTTATTTTAAAGATGTGCTTTAAAAACATCAAGAGAAGGATCCAACTAACTGTTCAATTCAAAATAAGGGACAGTTTGTTCTCAAGGTTCATCAGTAGCACTCTTTGAATATGTGATTAATAGCTTGACTTTTAGTTCTGAACATCTTTTGTGAAAGATAATTAAAATAACTGTTCTGTTGATTAATAACTTCTATAAGAAGAACATTATCAACAATGCTAATACATCACTCACAGACAAATTGAGCAAGAACTGTTGTTCAGAGAAAGTCTCTTATGAGTCCATTTAGTGTATTTTGGCTCTACTGTCTTATTAGTAAGGCAGTAGACCTTGTGTTAGCTTCCACAATTTCTAAGCACAAATCTCAACGGATGCTGTATATATTTACATAGTAAAATGGACAATAGTAAAATGCAGTTAACAAGAAGACGACGACCGTAAGTGCAGCACAACTGCTATCTTCCAAAGATAGCTGGTGGCTCAACATTGAGGAGACAAAAAGCAGCACTTTAGAATCTTTGATTAATACACTACTCAATCTAAACATATCTTATCTTACTGTATATAGGAAATAAGGTCTTTACATTTATATAAAAAGTATTAACTCAATTTGTTTTGATATAAGCATGACTTGGCTTTCAGCAAATGAGATTCCAAGCACAGACGCCATATTATAAGTTTTTGAGTTAACACTTTCCACGCGGCTATTGGTTTTACCATATAAAAAACAGGTTTTTCAGAAACCTTTCCCAATTTTCAAAGTCTATCTCTAGGATTACTGAACTAATACAAGGCATGTTTGTACTTATTTCAATGCATTTCACATGGTGATTCCAAATATGGTTATGAAATTTAACAATTTTGACATTTTTTAAACAGTTCGAGACATTTTGGAATGTCGTCTGCAGACGCCTGCAACGTGGAAAGTGTTAAGACCACCAACATAAAGTATATAAAAATGTGTCGAAATATCTCACTTATTAAATTTGAGTTAATGTTTTGAAAATATGATATAAAGTAGCCTATTACATATTTTATGATAATTATCTTTATATTTAGGACGTGTTGACTGATTATATCTGAAATAAGGCACACTAGATTTGTGTCACCATGCATCTGATCTCATCATCTATATTCATCTTTGGATGCGCTCTGCAACCAATTTAGAAAACATCATGTAATTGGACAGACGGTTGACAGCATATGCTTCATTTTTGTAATAAATAATCACAGCATAAAACTAAGTCAAAACAAGGACAAATTGCTATGAACATAATAATACAAATTCTTGAAATTTTCATGATCTTGTGATTTTTGGATTTTTAATTAATTGCTGAGAAAGAATTGCAAGAAAATGGAACACATTTTTGTTTTCATTTTGAAACAAATTCATACATAATTTTTCTTCCCCAAATTGTTTGTGAATACTGCTTCAGGTTGGCATTTAATTTCATGACTGAGTGGGTTGACATCCCATCATTTTTAAAGACCACATATACTACTTAGTACTTCAGCTTGTGTGATAAGTCACACTTATCAGGCATAAGATATGCAATATTGTCAAAACATTCCACACCCTAGACATAATAAAAATATGACAGGCTTGTCTGATGATAAGATTGATTGGATGCCTCAGATGATGCAGATGAAGCTAGATATGCCGAGATGTAGTTCATCTTTTGACCCATAGATGAAACTGCAGTCTTCTTGTCTCCCATGTTGTTAATGTGATATAGAAATTAAACACATGCAATAAAAAAACATTTGTTGTTATCATATTGGATTTAGGATACCAATTGGTTTAAAATGTAGGACTGCAGTGTTTATATGTAAAATTGTATCCATATATTTGTGATTTTTCCTCATCTTGAATAACTGTATCAACTGGTTTTAATTTATACTATTAATCACTAGGATAAAAGAAATCCTCACTCTATAGTCATAGTCTATTTTGCTACAGGCTGTCTTGAAAGAATCTATGGTGAATGGAAAACATATGGCAATTTATTTCAGCTAGGTTCAGATTGTATACACCCAAAATCATATAGCTATCCTGCAATATTTATTCCATTCCATTGGTTTCATTCATACACACTCTGGCAATGGTAGGGGTGGTTGTGCATGGATTCATATGAAACCAGGATTGCGAAAGAAGGCATTAAAAAGTGTTTTGCATTGAGATAAAAGGAAGATGCTTAAGGTGATGTGCATCCCACACTTCCATTGGAAACTGCAACCCCCTATTATCGTTTCTCAAAAATTATGAATTCTTAGTTGCTGCAATAGTTAACATTGAAAATGTTGTGATTTTCCTTTGCTTTGAAGCACCCCATAACATCTTTGGCTCCAAAGAGTCTTTGAATAGCCCTTTAAGTTGGCATTTAATTTCATGACTGAGTGGGTTGACATCCCATCATTTTGAAAGACCACATATACTACTTAGTACTTCAGCTTGTGTGATAAGTCACACTTATCAGGCATAAGATATGCAATATTGTCAAAACATTCCACACCCTAGCCATAATAAAAATATGACAGGCTTGTCTGATGATAAGATTGATTGGATGCCTCAGATGATGCAGATGAAGCTAGATATGCCAAGAAGTAGTTCATCTTTTGACCTGGCAAATAACATTGCGATTTCCTTTACCAATGTTGTTACTAAGAAAACAAGAAGGATGCTTTAATATCAGAAAACCTGTTTTGTAACCCTAAATGTGTGGAATTTTCCCAGTATTTATGCATAACTGTACCAAGTATCTCCATCCATAGTGCTTTTCGATGAGAAAGGAAATACTCAATTCTTAATAGATAGTGTCTACTTTTCATCATGGCTGTCTGAGGGAAAACAATGGTGAAGGGAGAAATTATTAAAATATGTGGTCTGTTCTGATGTATTTTTACATAGTCTGAAGATTGCCACCGCCCTGTGTGGTTGGTGCGCAAGAAACTGTCAGTTACTTTGTATAAATAATTCTTAATTTACTGCTTGTTTTTCAACATATTTTTATATTAGTGCATATAATATTGTACAACGCTTTGATCTGCTTGGAAATACGCTATATAAATCCCTATAATAATACTAATAATATAAAATTTCAGATTAATTATGATTATATTTGCCCTAAGTCATACTTCATTCTAAACAAAATGTACAACGCTGGTTTCATAAGTACTCTGGTATTAGTGATGGATTAAAATGAAATCAGAATTGCAAAAGAGGGCATTAAAATAGTGTTTACTGAGATGGCATGTACAGATAGGAAAAGATTACTCGTAACCATCAGCGCACTGTATCCTTAATCATAGTTTAATCCCCTTTTGACCCGGTTACATGCAACCAACACCATTGATCCCCGCCTCAAATGGGATTGATAAGCTCCTCTACATACTTCCTTGGACAGCCTGCGGAAGTGGAGAAGTGACATGCATCTGCTGCGATAATATTGCTGCATCAAATGCAAAATAAAAATCTATTGAATGTAAAATCTGAATACTGTCACTCCCAGCTGTAGGAATATTTAAATTGCTCAGTTTTGGAAAATTTTAGATTGACCAGTAATCAATTTATTTTGTAGGTATTTTATTTAAAATAAACAAATATATATATCATATCATCAAAATACTTTTAGTTTTCAGGTATAGATTAAAATATGAACCTGAAAACCAAAGTGTCATATTAGACTTTTCCAGGGGGTGGTCAATAGCATAACTACAAACTACATTTGTAACAAGTGTAACAGTCTTCTACCAAAGGCGTAACTCAATCAAGTCAATGGTGCAGACAGCTCCAGCCCCTTCCACACCCCCAACGACTTTAACAAGATGATTAGTAAATGGATTACAAAGGTTGAGACACCATTTCTACTACACAGTAAATTACATAGTACAGTCACAGAGTTCCTTTAAAGTAGCAATTTTATAGAAGAAACTGACCAAAGTCCTGGAAATACAACAATCGTTGCCAACATCACATCATGATTGATTGGTAATAATTGCCAGGTACCCTGATATTCTAGCGACCTGACCTTGTCCGATAAACACGCATGTGATGTAAACTCTCGCTTTATTAACTTGGTGTAAATGACTTATTTGTGGATCAATATTGTGACTATAGAATCTTGATTCGTTCAATCGCTTTCACACTTACAACAGTAAAAGCCATTTTGAATTAAATATGTAGTCATTTTTATATTACAGTGTTTGGTTGTTGCAAATACAAATGAAAAGGAGGACAAGGTGTAAAAATATGTGATACAACACATCAAGAGGGAGACTTTGTGGTTATGTGGTTTTCAAGATATAGATGAAAACAGACAGAAAAAACAAAGAAAATAATATGTATTTAAGACTCTCTTTCATTTGTAAAATCTGAATGCCTATCTATATCAATTTTGATAAATTTTGATAAATTTGCACCATTTTAAAGCTTGAAAAAAAAGCTCTAAGAGTACAAATAATAAACTCAAAATTGACTTCACCTGCAAAGACCCCCCCCCCCCCCCTCTTTTTTTTATGTGCTGCATCACATATATAGGCCAATGGCATATCACACTAAAGGTAGAATTTTACCCAAAGTTCTTAACACCAGGCTCTCACTTTTTGTGTGTGCTCAAAGATGCAATTGTGTGAAGTGTTACACATTGTGTTAAGTCAGGATTTAAATTCTGGCATAACATCCAAACATATTATTCATGACTTTCGGAGTTCATGGAAACAGGTCTCACATTCATATGGGTTCACTTTTGCAGATGCATATTTGAACCTCCTTCTACCCTCATAATATCCACCACTATAATACCTACATCCATCTTGTTCTACCATTGGAATACCTTTTCTGAGTCTACACAATCCAAGAAAAATCTCTAAATCTGAGAACAGCTGATAATTTGAGAATCACCCCACAGGTTTACACATCAGATGTGATATAACTTGGTGTTTCTATTTTCAAACTAAGTGTTGTCCTAGATAGGCTGATACTTTTAAAAGACTCCCAATACTCCGCCGTTTTGAGATTTTTCTAGGGTAAATATACTTGAAAATCCAGTGCTTCAAGCTCTGATTTGAGGGTAGGAAAAACTCAACCTAAAATAGGTAGACAAAATTCTGTCACTTATGGAGGATAGGAGAGAGGGAAGAGTTGGAAAGAGGACAGAAAGGGGAAGTGAGAAAAGGAGGGGAAGAAAAAGGTGACGAGAATATTGGATTAAAAAGAAGAGAAGTAGGAAACGTATATTTTGTAATTGGAAAGGAGATTAGTACCTGAGGGAAAAATTACAACTTTCAAAATATATACCACTGGGACTTTGATTCATCGCTAATATCAAACTCCTACTATCATCATAGAAATTGTGTAAAATGGCTTCTTTCATTACCATGTAGCCAAACCTTTTCAAAAAAACAGTATAATCAATTCATACAGCTGAATAATTAAGCGTATTTACGATGCTGTTTTGCAAATCAAATGAAAATTATGGATTCTTTACGTAGATCGTATCCTTGAATTACAATTTGATAAGGCATATGTGGTTACTGACTTCTTGTTATGTTCAGTCATGTATCCGGTGTGAATATCCTGATAAGTATCATCTTTAAGAGATACTAGAGTTGGGATGGAGAGGTATGTTGCAATGAACACAAGGTTATGCCATATGTAAGCTACCACTTTATATTGTGGCTGTTGCTATATCATTGCTATATGTGACGCGATCAAGCGGAATGAGTCGTATGTATGTATGTCAGGAATATTGATTTTGAGTTATAGGTAAAAAGAAGTGACAAATTCTTATGATTTACATTGTTTTCTCAGTTGGTAAATTGTTTGTAACTTAAAGACTAGAAGTTCAATGTTAATGGAGTTTGGACCATACTGTAGCATTTTTCACCTGCTTTTAAATGATGGACAAATATCAAAATTGAAAACTGCTGACATGTGACTTATTACATTTGATCAAGTCACATATTAGCCCTAGGTTAGCGTACCAGCAAAGGTTGATTTTTGACAAATTGAGTAAAGTTCAATTCCATTTCAATTATCCTCACAACATTTTGAGACAAAAATGTAATTAATTAATGAGATACAGCACTGATTAGTTTGATATGCCATGGATTTTACATATCATCGGCATGGAAACATCATTTTGTGTTCAAGCATACTGGCGGCATATCATTGATATGTCGCCATAGGCCATCATGTAACTGCAATTGCGTATAATACATCATTGCTAAAAGGATAGGAAGTAATGTTTTGGGCCTGACATACCAGCATGTAACTTTAATTACTCCCAATGAATGATTGCAATTTACATTGAAGCATGCTTATAACAAACATATTTATTTAATGTTCTTTAACAATTGGATTGTCTGTCATATTTGATTTCAATACTCTATAGTGAGTTTGTATCTTTACCTACTAAAATCAGACTTGAATCACAGATTTTATGCAGCTAAAGACAATACAAATTCATTTCATTTTTTCATCATCTTCTTTTGCTATTTTCTGGAAATAAGGTTTGCTGACAACTGGTCTGTTCAAATATTTCAATGACACAGTAGCGTAGCCAGAGGGTGGGCAAGGGGGGCACCCTCCCAATATTTGAGTTATGTTGGTTGAGATTGACACTGTGGTTATCTAACTCGATTTTCACGCCAGTTTGTGGGATACCACACTACCCCCCCCCCCCCCCCCCCTGTTGCTGGTCTCTTTCTCAAAGCAATTATCAAAAGTTGACAGCCCTGATAAAGTCTTGTCGGTTCATGTTTATTTCTTGCCCTTCCCCCATATGAAAAACCTAGCTACGCCACATGCTAACAAATCAGTTTCCAGCCATCCAGCCTTCATTTTCAGATACCCACCATTGTTTAAAAATGCTTGTATTTTTTAATCATTTTTTATTTGTGAAAGGGACAATTATTTGAGCACAGCGGAAAATTAATAAAAAACCAAAGCTCTCACCTTGAAGGAGTAATTTGCAGTAATTCTCTGTGTGTAAGCTTGTTTACATGCAATAATAACAAGGCAAATAGACAAATTCACAACACTGAGTGATTATACATTATGCATTCAGCGTTACAATTGCCATCTCATTATAGACGCTTTTAGGGTATCTATTAGTTGTTAACATCGATGGCGGTCTGGGGTAAAAAACACAGGTCTTGAAGAACAACAAAATGTTTAAAAAAAATTTACAAAATGTTAAAAATCTTTGCAAATATTCAAATTCACCAATTTCGGGTCCATGTACGTATAACAGGTTTTTTGTTCATTACCTCATAATTATTATTTTTAAAGATAGAAAAACAACAGGTACCCTTAACTGGACAAGAAAAACGTGTAAGGTGATGCATAATTGGCAAGCAATTATAGACCATAATGCACTCGTCCTTGATGCATCTCAACCCTGATTTCAATCTGGATTCCATCTCCATAGCAGGAAGCTTTTACAAGCAAGCATATTGATTTATTGCACTGCAAGGTGAGTGGCTTCTTGAAATGTACATTAATCTTGACACAACACGCATTTGATAAATATTTAGGAATAATTCGGAATCCGGATTTATGCCAATTCTCCTATAGCGGGTGCTATATGTTTGTAATCATTCATTTAAAATCCAAAATGATTCTTTAATTTGATTCTTTTCTAATAGAATGGCATGTCCTTATACATTATTTATACCAATGTATAATGTATTTATCAACATACTTCACCGCACCAATCAATATAACATTATCTGAAAAAGACTATTTTTAAAAGAGCTAGGGTTGTGTATAACATAGGAAGGTAGTGTGAACAATTATAGAGGCCCGGCATATTACATAGTCTACCTGGTGCAGAATCGCGGTAGACTATTGAACTTTTTTCCTCTATAACTATAATTTCGTAATTCATGCCAAGTTTACATCACTTTCAAACATCTCACGTCAATTCAAAGAATAAGCTGAATCACTGTGTGTGTAATGCGCCATGATTCTGGTGAATGATGCATGGTTGATTCGTGTCTTTAAAGCCGATCAATAAATATGTGCAGGGCCTATGAACCAACTGAGTTTATAATAAAACCAAAGGATTTCCACACAAAATAGCAGGCAATCAAATAAATAATTATTTTATTTACAAGATAAAAGGAGCAAATGGACAAAAGTTCAAATTAAAAAAATGAACACATTTTGAAATCTAAAAAAATAAATCTTATTTTGTCAGGACCAATTTCATCTTCTTCTTTTTTGCCACAGATGAAAAAAAATCCATATAATGGTGGATTCCACCTTTAAAAGTTAATAATAAAGCATTAAAACTGACTAATTATTATTGCAGAACCCTGGGAAATCCTGGTGGGAATAGTGTGTACTTTCGTAATACCTGAATTCTCACGTAGGTATTCAAGCGATCAACAAGCAAATTAGCAGAGGGACTTGTGACAAGAGCGTATCAAAAAGAAACACACTTGGCATAAAAAGTCCCGGGGGAAGGCGTCTATTATTGATCATTTTCAAGAAAAAGGGTACTTTTCCCAAAACCCTGTTGATATTTCACTCGTTTAGGGGCTAAATTGGGTACAAAACATGCAAGAAACATCATTTTAGGCTAATGAAAGTCAATTACGAGTTTCCCATTAACTTTTTTTTGCTGAGTGATGAGGCGACATTTTCATTATTCATTATTATTTTGATCAGATTTTCATTATTGACATGTAAATGCATGTTTGAGCAACCCATGTTGAAACGGGGGCTTCACGGAAGGTATTGACAATAAAAAGTCCTGCTTATGAGCCTTATTCCTAGTTTAGTATACCAAATTTGTTTGAAATTGCTGAAACTTGCTACAATTTTTTTATAAAGTTTACAATCATAATGATTTTTTTTGCAATCTTGAAATTTTGATGCCAGTGAAAAAATTGATGCAGGAGGGTCACAGGAAACTCAAAATCTTCTTTCAGGCATCATTGGTCATGCATAGTAGTTTACTGCTCCCCTCCCCCTTGGTAAAGGTATTGCTATGTGGATAAAAATGTTGGTGGGTTATTGTAAAACCACTTAATTTCGCGAAGGATTAAAATTTTTGAGGGATGTGGATTCGCGAAATTAAATACCCGACAATTTTGTGTTGAAAGTAACAGTAAAATTTCCAGATTCGCAAAATTAAATGCCCGCTAAATAGCAGAAGATCACAGAACTTGGTGTGTTTGCATTCACACGTCCTTAGCCATAATGTAGTGAAGAGCCTCTTGTGACCCCTTCCTGCCTGCTAGAAACATTAAATATTGTTGAGAACCTGCGCTCTTTGGGCGATTGTGGGGTGAGATATATATGCATTCAAAAGGTTTTTTAGGTAGGGCGTCCCCTGCAAAGTGGCACAGGGCGCTGACTCACGCAGGGAGTCCCAGGTTCAAACCATCACTTCAATGAAACTTCTCTTTCCTCGTAACATTTCACCCATTACTTTCCCCTGATAGTTTTAATGGCCATTCCACTCCATAGGCAGTTATGGTTAAAGAAACAGGACTGGAACCCTTTTTTTAACCAGCCAGTCATGCAGGTTACTTAAAAAAATACCTGCCCAACAGAAATTCCTCCAGCCAGTGTGTCTTACTTATACTGGGGATTTGAAAAACTTTACCCGCCTGTCGGTCAGGTACTTTTACATCTTCACTTGCCCGACGCAAAGGTTACAGGCTATGGTCAGGTGGGCGGGTGCTATTTCCAGGCCTGTAAAGAAACCAAGAGTGCAGTACCCCTGGCAGTACCATTCACAGGTATTGTGACATTATAACAACTACTGGATTGTGTTACCAGTACTCTAATTAACTGAACTTTTCAATTTTAATTACAAGTAATTAGATTAAATTAGCTGGTACCTGGGTAATGTAAATTCTTGACATTCGAATATGAATTAATTATAGGTATTACAGGTATGTTCTGCAGTGTGAGTGCGCTACATTGAAATCATATTGAGGCACACTCAGGAAATTTGGTACAGAGAGATACCCTCATTTTTCTCAAAAACGTGGGTTTTGTGCTTTTGTTGTTGTTATATTCTCCTATGTAATAACTCATAGCCAAAAGGAAAGAGCCAAATGTTGATTCAAATTACAAATAAATGACGTTGTTAATACAAACTCTAGCCAGACTTATATTATTACGCAATACCCACATACTTCCAATACATTTCCAGATAGTCAACCCAAATAAACAAACATACTTCATGCGGGCTTGCACTTGCAAACATCAGAACAGTTGATATGTCCATTAGTTTAATTCTAAAATTTCTGGAATTTTTCAGAATATTTTTAGAATATTTTCAAATTTAAGTATTACATTTAAAAATAATAAACTTGTTTCAAAATCACTGAATGAACCTTTTATCCCTGATCTCCCAAGAAAATAACTTAAACAAATTATCATATTATTTTTAAATTTATTGAAATTCGACTTATACTTAACTCTCAATTTCAAGCACGTATGAAACATCCAACATTTGATTTTGATTTTTTTTTTGTTGGTAAAAGTATGTCACCTAAGCTGTGCTCTCAAAATAATAGCAATCTGTAACCTAATACTATCACAACTCCAAGATCAATTTCACTCCCTGTGTCTAAAGTTTCATTCTAATGTGACCAATGCCTAAGGATATTCTGAAAACGGAAATAACCATGTGTTTGCATCCCTTTATAGAGCAGCCCACATCATCTCTTGAATATAAGCTGAAGAAGTTAAGTGAGTGAATAACCTTAGAAATTATACCAAGGAGAGTCATATTCATGAAGGGTATACCATATAACTATCTTCAGCAGATATAACTGGCAACCATTCCACACATTTATTTCTGTTATGATGTTCTATTTTTGCTTCATACTATTTCAATAGTTGCCATCGTCTCAGAAGATAGCAAAAATACACACATCAACTATGAAATACATTAATTTTGATCGATATGCCATTATGTACTTACAAGTAATAGGAGACTAATTGCAATCTTTAGAAATTATCAAATTCCAGCTGAAACTCATTAATATTGATGGCTCCCCAAAATGACATGGGCACTTTCACATAGTATTATTTGACTAATTGCTATCTTCAGAAGACAGCTATTCTACTAATTCTATAAAACAATTTAATGCTGATCACATTTCTATTATGATATGTGACCAGTCCGGTCAATAAGGACATGTTGTCGGCAAACACAGTTTTCAGATAGAGGCCATTATATTTGGTGAAATATAAGGAAAATAATAGAAAAAAATATGCTTCTTCAAATCATATCTTGTGATTACAAAGTCCTATTACCTTTAACATGGAGTCAATTCAAAGCTTAAAATTTGCTCTTACAAGTCATACCATTAACTCGGAATTGACTCAGGCCTCCAACATGTCCATTTTGATCAAGCCACAAAACGCTATTTTAAGTTGCTATCTTTATAGAGGATAGAAGCAACCAGCAACCTTGGAACATATTAAATTTGATTGCGCTTCTATTGTGATATTCCGCTGTCCTAATGCTATTTGACTAATTGCAATTTTCAGAAGATGGCAAATGCAAATGCAACTGACAAAACACATTCCTATTTTTGCTTTCTATTATGATTAGCATTTTCACAGAATTTGACTAGTTGCTATCTTCCGAAGATAGCAACGTTACACTAAACAAACTACTAGCTTCTATCAACAGTAGTTAGTTAAAATACCCCAACAACTATATGTAGGACAATCACCCCATAATTTTATTTTACAAGTTGCTATCTAAAGAAGGTGGGGAGCATCACACCCGCAAATACAAAACTCACACACCCGGATCACTTTTCTGTTTTGATATGATCCATTTTCGTAGCATTGATATTCAACTAGTTCACCATATCAGGCTTAAATTATGTTACTTCCCCTCTTGCCGGCGGCTGTTAAGTGCCATACCTCAAGCTGGTTGCTAAATTGAAAGTGGGGCAAAGCAATTATAGCGGATAAAGTCACTACTGGGAAGTGAGTGTGAATATACAGATCATCTTTCAAATTACTATGGAGACCTCTCAGGATTGATACTACCCAATGTTGCCAGATCCTTACTGTTGCAGCCTAATTGGGCTGCATTGTGGAACAAACCTTTCATTGAAAACAGAGCTATATAAAGTTTGTTCAGCTCCAAATTGGTGAGAAATATTCGGTTATTATCTCTCTGGGCGCAAAAGTAATCCCAGCGTACGCTAGCGATTATAATAATAATAATAATAATAATCAGTATTTATATAGCACTTTTTTCAAAGGTTCAAAGCGCTGTAATTTTGCTGCTGGTGAATCATACTAAACCATGCAACGTCCAGGCAGCAGCTAAATCAGCGCCAAGTTGCGACATATAAACACACATGAACAACATCCACCATTTTTCAATGCAGCACCCCAAATACCAACCAAAACAACTGATCACTGATTTTGAAGCAGGAGAAAACCGGAGAACCCAGAGTGCACAGAATTGACCCTGGTTTCATTTATGCAAGGCGAAGGATTAACCACTGCGCCAATACGCTCCCTCTATGGCAACGCATTACTCATACAATGGAGTGCGCTTGTTGTCTTCATCCGCGCCCTCGTCCTTCTACATTCATTTGCTGCTGTAAATAGGCTTCGCCAATTTGGAATTGATCAAACTATAGTTGATTGGTTGCAGTGCCATTTCAGTAGAAGGATACAGTCAATAGTTAGGTCACCCAAGCCCTATATGAAAGCTATGAAGATTGTTAAACAGGGTCAGTCGTCACAAACATGCACAAACAAAATAGTCAAACGACCTTGCTATTGTCATGATATTGTCAACACTCCCTACACAGAGGTCTGCAGTGCAAATCTGTACGATTTTCGCCGTGTAATGTCTATGGCAGATTTCATTCCGTGGTATAAAGCTATGAGGTTTCCGTGGTCTTCGCTATCTCCAAGCAATACGTACATGGACTTTTTTGTAGACGAGGGTTCATTTCATGATTTGGTGAGGTTTAGAATGAGTTAGGATTCCTGTAATTTTGAAGACCACGGATTTTCAAAACGTGAATTTTCCAGCATTATACGACATAAATTTGGTCACCAAACGTGTTCAAAACTATACATTTCACCATTCTGCAGATGTTATTGACCCTCCTCTAAAATTCTACATGATTTTTAACACGTTTCTCAGTTTTTGTGATGCCCAAATAGACCATTTTCCGAAGCTATTTCTAGCAAATATTGCATTGTTTTCATGCGTATAACAAAATATGACATGCATCGTGACCTCCCTACTGGCTGGATATATCTTCCAATTGAAGGGGAGAGGCAGTAAAATCATAAGAAATGATAATCAATATGTGTCACATGTTAAGATGGCACGCTTAAATAGCATGCCATTTGTTCGAGTAGTTCAAGCTCATGGATGGACACATGATATTTGTGAATAAGTTGCTTTAAGCTTTGAAACCCATTATATCGCATCGAAACAATATCACATCCGTCATCATTTATTTGATCAACGTTGGTTCCACTGAATATGTCCAAATCTAGCACTGATCAGCCAATATTTATGTATCCACTATAGCTGCTTATGTCTTAGCATAAATCAAGGAGTCACACAGATTTTGAAATGCTATACGGCCATGTTCCTTGGACTGGCAACACACTCAAACTCGTAACAAAACATTACGGACAAAACCCTGATCAGATATCTTTGATTGCTCGATTCATCAACCCAATTCCATTTTCCATAAACTGGATACTCTCATGATCAGTTAAGAGCTTTGTAGTGCCATCACTTCACTGCAAGTTGGTCAGTAAACTAGCAACACTGATAGTGTGATATATGCTACTTCAAGTTTAAACTGAAGCCCTGAAGGGGTATTTTTATGTTCAGCACAACAAGTATGCCCAATATTATTATTAAATGAAATATCTCTTCTCTGGGTAGCATATGCTGGTAGATAGTTTAAGGACATTAACCCGTGATCTATATCAACATGTGATATATCTGTGACTTGGGGTGGGTTTTTTATCACAAGGATAATTGGAAGTTCAATTTAATAATAATATATACAGATTGAAAATATCCTGAGGTAGCAGTCGAGGGCATAAACAGAATGTTTTAACAATGTTTACACTCGGGGCATTAATATTTTCTTAAATAAAAAATATGGAAGTTTCTTCGTTTGGTATGCAATGAAAGCCAAATACTTTATTGATTACTTTTACTTCATTAAAATGTATAGGGCAAAATTAAGTTGGCCCAATTCTGTCTGAAAACCTTTTGAAATGAATGCTAGATATATTTTTGTTTCTTTTCAGGCAAAAAATAAATCATCTGAGATAAATAAAATATATTGTTCTTTAAAGGGGTGTGGACCCTCAGCATAGCCTCCGTAAAACTGCTGTAACTCCTTTATTATTCATGTAATCTATATAAAAGTACAGAGATGCCACTGACTACTTGAAAAAATACTGAAAAAAATAAAATTATAAAAAAAGTTGATCAACGGCCAAAATCATGAAAATCACATTTTTGGCACTTTTTGGTCAATAATTTCCAAAATAATAAAGATTTTCAAAAACAAACAAATAATGGTATCGTCCAAGTAATTGATATCGCTCTGTGTGCACTGACCCTTGTATTTGAACATACACCCTACCCTTGTCATTTTCTTACTCGACAGCAAATCAAAATGTCACATGAAAAACCTGGCTACGCCACCGGGTCGAACTAGTGTTCACCGAGAAAAAATACCCTTTTCCCCCCTGACAAGTGACCCTGGCTACGCCACTGAATAAAAGGATTATTTACCTGGTTTTAATGATGATATTATACCCTTCAGAGCTGAATAACTGATTTTTCTACCAATCTTTATGTGGGATGAATGGACTTTTCCCCCAAAGCTTTATCTTCCTATTTAATGTCCAAAATCTACTTCAAAACCTCCACTTTTAAGACCCAAAGGTGGTGTACCTCCCCAAGGAAAATAATTTCCATTCAGCAACACATATCCCCTACCGTTAATCACCATCCTATTTCCATATATATATCCAACTAACACTTACCTATAACGTCATCAAGTCAAATCCATGCATCAACCCACATACAAAAGAAAAGGAAAGGAAAAGAAAGGAGAGAAGATATATTATTATACATACAAATGGTGCATCAACAATTTAGTGAAGCAAGCTCTGTGTGAACAGAAAGTGGAACACCAATATCAAATTATTTTACAAATATAAACACCAGATTAATTATTTACACAATTTAAAATATTATCAAATAAAATAAGTATGTGTTACTTCGCTAAAGGGAAAAACACAATACTCTATGGGTTCAACTGATGCATAGAACATTTTTGACATCTTTGCATTTCACCAAAGCAGTGGCAATTGACTATATTTTCCATTAAAAAACATTACAGAAATGTACTAAATGGAAATCTGCTTTCAATTCGAAGATTTTTTTTTTTTTGACATATTTTTTTTAATTGTCTTCATAAAAGCATTCCATACATTTATTGTGTTCACTTGTGTATCAATTGTGAGTGTATCCGGAAACATTGTAAATGGCGTCAACATGGTATCAAACCATGGAATTTTATTTACGAACGAAAAAACAGATAAAAAATAAACTGTTGGGTTAACCCGACAAGTTATTTCCAAACGTCATTTTGAAGTCATTAGGACTCATATTGCTCTGTAACTGATCTTCTTTCTGCATTAAGAGAAAAAAATCAAAGATAGACGGCGTTCCATGATAAAGACCGCATAATATGCCTTTAAGCAACAGTGATCATTGCATGGGATCAATCACTAACCAATAGAAGACCACATGTTTTGGTCATAACATTGGTTTACTCATCCATCATTAAAACCAATACATTCTGGATGTGGACTAAATATATTATTAGTTCTGACGCTCACCCTGCATCCCGCATCTTACATGTGTTGCTATGTGATACTATGGCTTAAGCTCATACCTCCCGTGTTCCACTTAAGGTGGCTTTTTGCGGTTTATAGGTGCCCAGTTAATTACTTTGCTCGAGGGAATGGGAAACTCAATCTACCCTACTACTCCATTTTTCTATATTAAAATGCATTCAGCATCTTTTGGCACAAATGTTTCCCGTGAGTTTATTTGTTATGAGGCACGGTGCGCAGCCCTCATAGGGAATATCAGATAGGTCCAATAATTACATCATTAAATAAAGATGAACTAGATAGGGGTATTGTTTATGAGAAGGGGCACCCAGAGATATCATGCGTGGCATACATAGAACATTACTGGGGATGATCAGTGGAGAGGGGAGTGCACACATATGCAAAATTGGAAGTACACGCTTAAAACACTTGGGTCAAAATGATCCTGGGGGTTTCAACTTTGCACCCCCCCCCAAAAAAAAAAAGGGGTCAAAAAGGTGATCAAATTAGACCCTGTTCTTAGGTTTGGTGCATTAATGTCTTCTGTTGTCAATGTTGACCCTGTGGCTTTAAGAGTGTATTGGCATGAAAGATAATGCCAATTAAAATGAAGAGAGTGTTTTGGACCACTCTTTGGGGCCATGTTGCAGTATCAGTAACTAATTGAGAATTAGGTATTAAGAAAGGCAAAAGCTGTACAAGTCAATGATCAGGCAGCTTTTTCGGGAAAAGCTATACAGCCGATGATGTGTTCTTCTATACGGAATAAACGCTAACCTCGTTGTAGCATCATCCAAGCGGCACAGTTCTTTCCCATTGAAAAGCACGTTCAACAATTACGCAAAGCTCTGTGGTGATAGGTTGTTTAGACACTTCCATTAAGAAACTCACACGATTCTATGCTTAGAGGAGCTGGAACATTACAAACATGATTAGAGTATAATTTGTGAGAATACATTGACACAGCCAATGCAGAATCCATTGTTCTATAAGTTATAACTTGATTTCATCTGGTGTCACAATTGTGTTGTATGTCCCCAGTTCCAACAAAATTGAAAACATTCAAATTATGATTGGTCATTTGCCACTCTCCATGGAAACACTACATGCCCAGGAGGTTAAAAAGTAAGAAATAAAATAAACAAATATCATCAGTATGCTGAGCATTCCAACATCTCTCCATCAAAGGTAGAGCATATCTTTATCTAAAGCATCCACTAATAAATGAGATAGCTCAGACCTAGCAGAATATAGAGGTCATCCATGTAGCCAAGAACAATAGACTACAAAGGGGATTTGCACCCGGCCTGTCTAAATTCATAGAGTTGGTACATGATGTCAAATTCATAGCATGAATTTTGCTATTAAATACATTTTTTTTCTCAACATCTTTTAAAAACACAGTTTAGTTACTCCGCCAAAGATGGCAATAATCTAAATCTAAATAATATAACCTCCATTGTCATAATTGTTCCAGATAAACACTTTCCAATAGCTAGTTTCAACTTTTAAAAGAGTCCAGATATGCTTCTCAAGTCTATAGTCTATCCATCTGAGACCGATCTTCCAACCACGTGACTCAGCCGTTCCATTGACTGGGAGAGGAGGCTATTTTCTGACAAAAATATCGATGGAATCAGTAGAGTGAAAAACGGCCACAATAAAAAATAATTATGTTATCCACCTACTTTTATATCATCATAACCCAAGTTGTGCCATGAGAGTCAGTTTAATTGACGTTGCAAAGACAGGTAGCTTTCCCTTCCCAATTTCTCCATTTCAAAAAATGCTTTCAATTTGGCAAGCACTGGCTGCATCTCATCTTTAATGGTCTTATTTGGTGCCATTTTAAGCTCTACTGAACTACAAGCCTCTATGAACAGGTACATGTAGAGTGAGAGACCCCGATGAAGACAACCTTTCATTTTATAAGTCAGAAAATAAACTTTATTTAGTTTGTCAACGTTCAAATTGTATAATATTTGTTTGAATATGAAAATCATACCTTTCAATATTGATACCATATCATTGTAAGCGTATTTGTTTCTTTCTATACTTAACAAGGAAATCTGATTGATTCGGACATGCAGACAGAACATAGGGATACGGAGATTCATATCATTTTACAACCATTTTATCTTACTATAGGCCCGGCTAATCCGAGTGAAAATATACATTATTTACTGTTGGAAACATTACAAGATAGCAAATAAAAATTAAATGTGGCCTCCTACAATATGCTAAATGTTAAAAAGTCCATCACTTTCGATCTTTTTCAGCTTTGAGATTCTATTCATATGCCGAAATCACAGGTGACGATTATGGTAAATGTTCAAAGTCCATCACTTTTGATCTTTTCCAGCTTTGTGATTATATTCATAGGCCGAAATCACAGGTGACGATTTCAAAGCCTTTTGATTTCAGATAATGCGCAAATGGTTCGATATTTGTCTCTCTTTGAATGGTACACTAGACGTAGCTGCTATGTGCATGTGTGTGATGAGAATAATATGCATTGGAACAGTGTTGTGTGTGTTTGCATTAAGGCAGCTTAGTTGTTTCAATTCACATTATAGATGAGGTTCGACCGGAGGTTGGAATAAAATGGGATCCTTCGACAACTAGCAAATATACGCCAGAAGACAGCACATCTTATTTTTACTCATCTCCCCTGCCCATCCGAGCACCAAAGATCGCTCTCAGATGGATAGACTATAGTTGTTCAATGTTTTGTACTAGGATGTCAAGATTGAGATTCTGGTTACTTAATCACATCACAAATGTTCGATAGCACCTGGCCTACATCTACATCTATAGAAATTACATTCCTTGATACATAAAAGAGCCAAATATAGAATCATCCCCTGCCTGATAACTGGGATTGATTGACATGTACAGGTGAGCTCTTGATGGTACTCAATCAATGATCAAAAGGATGGGTAACCATAGAAACCTAACATCTGTTTCTGTTGCATCCTTTGCTAAAAGCCAATATCTTCGCTATATATTTCAAGTGCTGAACCATTTTCTATCCAAAAATAGCAGCAAACTCTACTGTTTGCAACGTCAGGCATTAAAATCGATATTTCATATTATTGACCCTACAAGAGTTCTTTTATTTCTGACTAAATATGATAAGATAAAGTACATGACTGCTAGAATCTCTTGGTCATTCATAATAGCTATCTTCAGTAGATAACATGAGATATCCTACTTTTTGGTTAATAATCAAAGCCTCATACTATGTCTAATAGAAGGTGTTATGATAGGTTGACTAAGATGTACTGAGTTAGGTGACCCAAAATATATAGATATTTAAACTTTTTCACCTCCTATCCAACTGGGGGTGGGGGGGGGGGGGGATGACATTTATGAACTTGGAGAAAGTAGATGGTAAAACGATTTAAAGAAGGCATCAAATAAAAAACTGTTTCTGGTATGATGTACTATAAATGTGACCCAAATTTGGGTCATTACTCCATTGAAAGGATTGATTTATTGTGGAATGATAGAATATCTCTCAGTAACCAATCTGTAAGCTTAACAAAAAAATAAGTAAATACAAGCCGACTTCAGTAGAAAGCATATTTCCTCTCTATACCAATCATAATAGTTATTTTTTATCAGATTTTCATTATGGGCCGTATTTGTGTACATATTTGAACACGGTTTTAAGCTAAACACACATTTAACTTCTTAATTTAAACATGTGTCAACTCGCTGAAAAGTGTTTAACTTTAAACATTACATCATGTGTAACTAATACTCCCTTTCATAATCCCTTGGACATAATTCGCGTTATTTCACGCGAGCGTATTTTGTTGTCGTTTTCGAGGCGCGGCGTCAAAATGCTTGACAGGCGCGATAAACATGAACAAGGTCACGCGCCGGCGATCACGGCGTGTGACGATTTCACGATTGACCAATTAGAATGCGCGATTATTTGTTTAAAGGGACTGGTACGCACTTCCGGGTTTACGCACATACGCACCTACGCAAACCTACGCACATACGTACGCAACTCGCACGTACGCATGATTTGATGGAATTATGTCCAAGGGATTATGAAAGGGAGTATAAACATTTGTACCAAGTGCATGTCATGATTTTCCAATACCATGGCGCATATATTGGGCGCAATTCAATTCAGTCCAACAATTATGCAACTTACAAAAGCAATTTTGGCATTGCCTATAAATAATTTATAAACATAGCGTTTGAGAGAACTCAATTGGACCCAACTACACTGTTAAGTGAACAGAGCGATTCTCGCACTGTAACAAAACAGCCATCACGTCCAATACGTTATGTGTCGCATCATTTATTAGGAACCGTTTCAGATTATTACTCAACCACAGTCCATGGGAGAATTGCGTTTCCTATAATTGACCTCTCTTATAAATCCCAGGCAACTGTTTTGTCTTTCACATGATTCGCTTCCTTTGAATTGCCTCTGATTCAATTATCACCTCCAATTATTATAGCAAGAGAGAGCTAAAATGTAAGAAAGAGAAGAGTGTTTGGCCTTATACTCGGTTAATATATCACCTTGCGCCGGTAACCGAATCGGTCAAGACGTTGCCGTTTGTTTGTTTAAATAATGGAAAATGTGAGTGTGTGGTTAACTGCACATATGTTTAACAGGGTATACAGAGGACAATTTCAAGCGCTGAAATAATTGACATTTGATCAAAACATAAAGAAAACTCAATATTTTATTCAAAATGGTTCTTGACATTTGGTTTTACTACAATTTGTAAAAGAAAATACAACCTTGGTTATTCTTTTACAAATGCTCATTTTATTACGATACACATTGTGACCCTGGATTCCAACACTGCGCTGTTCTTACACATAGAGTATATTCTCCATCAAATGACCATTAAGTTGAAACAAGTGCTTGTCTTAAACAAGGTTTTAAGTAATTGATGTTTCTGTCAAAGACATTGAAACAAAAATATGGTTAGCACTCTCAAATAAATAAAGCTAGATATATTCAAGCACTATCAACACCCAAGTTTCAAAATGATGTACAATCAATATGCCATTGAGTTAAAGGGTAACTGATGATGTGAGTTGCTACACCAACCCTGTCCCTTTTTGACAGTTAACTCGATACCATTTATATCTCCTAGGAGAAAAAGAGCCGACACAAACTGTACACCAGAATTTTATGTTCACAATATTATATAGATGAATATTTGTGCAGTACTAAATGTTCACAATTTTACATTTGTAAGTTGATGTTTGTTTTATTCATGATTTTGAATACCTGGGCATTAAACAATATTTTTGTGGGCTTTTAAATTCACAGTAACATTGTTCACCGCCAAAAAGCGTAAAAATAAGAACCCCACAAAATGTGCCACTAAGAAGGGTTGAGATCACTCCGCTACAGTATATAAAACCCCAATAAAATGACCTATATCCACCGGCTACAAACCTAATGTTATGAATTTTCTTCTGTATCATCTGCCCTGTCAATGTTTTTCTTGTTATTGGAACAGGCATAATGGTTTCGTACAGGGTGGATAAGATCTAAAACTACAATACATGTATTAGCAGTAATAGTTGTAAAAGATATACAAACATATACGATAAGGAATATGGATTTTTGAATGTGATCTTATAATGTAAGATAAGAGTGGCAGTGAATCAAGTCAAAGGCAAAGAGCTGATATGATAATATTCAAAGCACTCAAGCAGTAATAAAATGGCCCTTTAGGCAATGAATAACGAATGCCATTCTAAGGCCAAAAAAGTAAAAGTAATGTTGGCCTCCACAGCTTTCAGAGGAGGGGTGGGCGGGTGGATTTAAAAAATAAAAATAATAAAAATTATACCAGCAGAAGCTCAAAGTTCAGCCAACAAGAAGTTGTCATCACTCTAAGAGATGCACATATATGTTATAAACACTTAATTTAATATTCAATGCCATTTAAACTGTTTTAAAAAAAATCTGGAAAAAAAAAGCGGAGCGGCCCTAAATCTGACGAGCGGGCGGTTGAGGTCAACATTACAATTATTTTGTTTGGTCTAAGGGGAGATTGACCTCTCAGTCATAGTCCGTTACCTGATGATTTTTTTGAAAACTTTTTTTGAAAAATTCTTGAAAATTGTCCAAAATTGACAAATGTTCTACTTTTTAAAAACTAAAAAGAAAAATGAAACCAGATGGATTCTGTTAATTGCTAGGAAAATCTCTCTTAGGCGAATTGAAAACAAATGTTGTACAGGCCAGACCAAATGAATGAATGCTGGCCCAACATTTGTTTTTGCTTGTCAAAATACAGCCACATTTTTACAGATTTGTAAACAATTTTTGACACATATTTTTGATTTTATATGGTCATTTTCAAGGGAGATAATAAGAAGATGAAAAGAAGACCCACTCTACCTCGAGAGGTCAGTACCGTTTGACCGTGCAACAGGGTTAGGTTTTTTAGCCTTAGGCCCTTCACAGGTGATACTTAGTTTCTCGTTTAGCATGCAAGTTAGAAATTGAGAATTGCAAAATATTTAATTATTTGATGTTTATTTCGGATTTTCTCCTTTAAAATGATTTTGAATGACTTTCATTTTATACTTCCTGACTTTGATGATATCAACTATGATGATGAATGAGCAAAGAGCATGACTGCATTATTACTTAAGTACAAATTTAATCATTTAATAATTTAATAATTTAAAGTTGCCTCATCCTTTTTTAGATCTTTTAAGATTTTAAGATCTTTTAAGATCTACACATTTAATTATCCTGTTTAAAAACAGGAAACTAAGAATTAACTGTGAAGGCTAATCAAATGGAATCGTTATTCTACCGTCACATTTTTTGGGTCAGGGACGAGGCGACTATTCAATATTCATTACTCAGTATTTTGGTAACATTCATTTATAAAAAAATATGTAAGCATTACAAGGTGTATATAAATTGTGAGTAGATAGCTCCTTGCTCCAATAAAAACAACATTGCATGCCAAGTAATATTTTTATTAAAACTATCTTCATCCAAATGATTTTCAAGAGATTCCTAATAGCACATACACCCCCACCCACGTTTTGTAAAGCCCCGCCCTGAAAAAGGTGTAATTATTTATTAAAACCCTAACCTTACCAGAGGCCACAAAAGGCCACAGCAAATAGTCGACGTAATGCATGCTTCACGATTCTATGTCGTGACACAATCCGGCAAGCTGTCAAATGCTCTTGAAAAAGTTAACTTTTTCGAGCTCCCCCATTAGCGCAATCAGTTAGGCGTCCGCCTGCCACACGGGCGTCCTGGGTTTGATCCCAGGCGCGGGCGAATTGTGATCTTTCTCCAAAAATGTGATCCATATTTCTCCCCTGTTAGTTTAATTGTCAAAAACCTGTGTAGGGAATTAGATTTAACAAACACCTTTGTTTGTGTTCCCTTAATGAAATACAAATAATTGTAGTAATTAATTTCTAAACAAACAAATAGTGAAATATTTACCCAAAATTGAGATTTTCATGTGGGGATCAAAATATGACGTGGTCAGATGACGGGAAACCAATTATTTCATTTCATTAGCCTTATCTACTATAGCAAGTACGGATTTGGGGTACCATTTGTATGAACTCTACACTGAGGATTTACCACCATCATGATGATGATGATGCCCGCGCTCTCTAATAATTACTTCATCAATACAGTGATTACTGATGCCAAGTAGGGATGTAGTTGGGAGGCAAATTGCAAGATACTTGAAAAGTGACTCTAGGCTGTAATCATACAGTCAATTTGTTAACGTTATTAAAGGATTAGGAGTGTAATACATGCAAAGAATACCAACCACTTTTACTGACTAAAGTGCACTTAGCAAAATTGAGTGTTATCATGTGATCAATTAAATGACAACAAATATATATTCAAAATATAAATTGCAAATTTAGCAACAAATATAATTGCTTCAAATTGACGAAGACAAAAACAATTGACTATCTACTGACTGGATTGGATAAAAACATTCTTTAGGCAAAAAACCAACCCTGTTCCATGGGCCCTACTAACCAATTATAATATTCAATTTGAGATTTTATTTTATATATCAATATGTTTTTATTTTATTTTCAATTTTTTTTGAAAAAATTTGATTTAAAAATAAATAAATTATTGCACAAAAAACTTTGGGGAAAAGACAAAACAAACAAACAAAACCGCCAGACCGGCCAACCCTACCTGAGATGTCCGTTCGCACGTAGAACAGGTTTTTTCTTTGTCACCTTAACACTAACAGTATTTTGAAATGTGATGGAATTCACATCACATGGCACGAAATTGGGTCACATGTTCAACCCAACCTGTTTTGGTTGGAATTACCTTCATTTAATAAAACCAGTACATGTACAACTAGGTCCAAAAATATTTGCACACAATTTATGCGGGATCCCAGGAGTGCCCGTCACTTCCGTTTAACAGGAATAGCTTGATGATATGCACGTACCTTCTATCTGGTTAAGTCAACTATGCAAATAATGATCATGCTTGTCATACACATCATGCACACTAAATGTCTGACATCATGATTTGCCGCTATTACCCCCCGGGGGGAGGAGGTACTCGGATTTGGTTTGGTCGGGGGTGTGCCGCTGGAGATTCACAACCCCTACCCATTTCTAAGGGTGATTTTCGAAAAACATGGTACCCATTTCTTAGGATTTTACTTCATTATAGACCCAATTTACAAAAATTATCGGGAAAATAGACCCAATTTTCGCGAAAAAAGATCCATTTGTAAAAGTGACCCCATTATTAGGGATTTTCCAGCGCAAATCATACACCATGTTTAGGAAATTTTTGCAAGAAAAGCGACCCATTAGAGCGGCACATCCCCGTATACCGTATTAGGCGAGTACCCCCGGGTATTACCTATCCCCTAAGTCTTGATGTTGTTGTCTAATCCAGTAATGTCTGTCTGTTCCCAACACACTTACAGACCTGAAATGGAGCTTTTGCTAACAATTCTAAAACTACTAACAAGCTGAAAAACAGGTACACATTAGTTTGAAATCAGCTCAAATTATAAACAAGCTGAAAAGTGCAGTCAGGTCTGTATCTCTCTATATTCTTCCTATGTTTGATTCCTCATAGTGATTGCCAATATGGGGCTTGGCTATATCAACCTTTCATTCTCCTTTGTTATGAAATATCTAGCGCTACAAACCGTCTTATATGAACTCTTGCAGCTACTTGTCCAGAATAGCTTACCAAACACCATAAATGTTTGATGGCTGATTGGAAAACACACTTATACATACACGCCCCAATCCAACAAATACCTGGCTATAGTTTAGTCAGTTCAAAATTGGCAAGAAATGTGCAGTTTTTCATGTCCACGTTCTTTTTAACAGGTCACCAATTTGGAACTGACTGAACTATATAGCTATATTCGAACAGCATCTTTTTGTGTGGGGGAGTGTGTATTTCTCTTTATTCTTATGTGCAGTGTGCACTCTAATCTTAAAGGAGGTGTCCCGCAAGCATAAAACTATTCATTATATGTTAGAAAAATAACTATCAAGCCTAACTTTTGTAATTATATTGAACAAAACACCACACTTATTACAAAAACAAATAATAACCGCCATCTCTCAACATGCAATTTTTAAAGTTTGCGGCGATCCAAAGTCCCGGTGTCGATGAAGTCATAGTTATACAATGCACATGTTCAAATTTGAGCACCGATACCTGTGACGTCATCGACACCGGGACTTTCGATCGCCGCGAAATTTAAAAATTGCATGTTGAGTGATGGCAGTTTTTATTCATTTTTGTGACTAGTTTGATGTTTTGTTCTATATAATTACGTAATTTCGGCTCGATAATTATTTTTCTAACAAATAATGCTCAATGTTGTGCTTGCGGGACCATTCCTTTAATGTTCCAGCACCTTAACATAATGCTTTTTATGAATCCATGTAATTACTGCATATCAATCCATGTTGAAGATGCCACATGTTATTTAATTGCAAAAAAGATGTACTATCTTTTTGCAATAAATATGTTCCCTGTGTACAAATCCTGTGTAGATTTCAAAGCTAAATCCTTAAATTTTAATTAAAACATCTTTTACAAATTGAAAGTTCTATTTTTAACCGGGAGATCTTAGGCTTACTTTAGACATTTAATTAAATGCAGCTGAAAGAGAACATTTTCAAACTAGGATTTCAGAATAAAAGTACATGCTTGAATCTTGTGAGTGATTATTTTGTTCCGTATCTGCCATTGCTATCAAAGCAGCCAAGAAGAGCCTCTTCCTGCATTACATACAATGTATTTGTACTGAAACAATTCTGAAACCACTGTATGACTTGCAAAATCCACCATTCATTCTCACAAAGCTATAGCATACATCATAATGTAAGATTAGACCAGTATTCTCATGAAACATGTATCCTAATGAACTATTTCCATTTGTGAACTGCTAATAGCTCTTTTGTTTTACTTTCCTGTGAAAGAGGTACAGGATCAGCAATGTGCCAGATGTATGCTTGTGAATATCATAGTAGGTACATTATTGATCCATAACTTTGTAGGAAAAGTTACATTGATAAGCTAGGGCTCCAATAAGCTACTTGCATGGTACAGATAGAAACACTTGAAAGCGAGGCTCTTCCCTCACAGGCACTATCACGCCACACTGCGTCGGTGGTTTTCAACGGAGGTTTGTGCATCGCGTGACACGGCTGGGCGCGCTGATAAGAGGGGAGAGCCTTGCTTTCATTTCAAAATGGCGATTGCGTGCAAGTAGCGTATAGAGGTTATCCATGTAACCATGCGCAACCCACTACAAAGGGAATTCCACCCGGCCTATATTCTACATTCAATTGAATTGATGCATGGCGTCCAATTCATTGCATGAACCAGGTTACCAAATTGGCATCATATCATGAAACAGGTGTGTCTTCTTTATGAAGAAATTCTGTAACAAAGTCACACCTTTAATTCTTGCTGTAAATTCATGCAGCACAAACAGCTTACTTTGCCAAATGCAAGGCACTGTTGTACAAGAATAAAAAGCCACCTCAACTTGTTGGAGGTGCATGCTTCCCTATTAGAGATTTCTAGGTATTATGGGATAAACGCTTACACTGCTGTGGATTACTGTTGTCATCCTAACATACCTTACTTTTAATTCAGACTACATCAATCAAAACACCTATGAACAAAACAGTGGTTGGGTATTGGTTTTAACATGCAGACAATATAGATTAATTGAAAAATAAAATTAACTGATTGTTTTTTTATCAGACAAATTAATCATTATTCAGTGAATTGTTAGCATTCATAGGTAATCAGGCAGTGGCGGATCCAGGAAAATGTTAGGGGGGGGGGGGCCCAAAAAAGAAATTTTGCCGGTACCATCCAAGCGGTGCACAGCACCGCCCTCCGAGCTATGCTCGGACAGGGGACAGGGGGGTGTCTGAGGGGGGATGTGCCCCCCTCAGAAGTAGAATTTTTTTTCAATTTTCGAACTCATTTGGTGCAATCTGGTGTATACTTTTGACCATCATTTTATCAAAAAGCCACCTCTTCATTTCCAATAAATATTTTGTTTTTCTATCTATGCACGAAAGAAGTTCATGCATATTATACTGATATATTTTTGATTTAAGTATAGATGATTTAAAAGCTCGAACAGGAGGGAGTCTGAGGGGGGATGTGCCCCCCCCCCCCCCCCCCCCCCCCCTCAGAAGTAGATTTTTTTTCTTCAATTTTCGAACTCATTTGGTGCGATCTGGTGTATACTTTTGACCAACATCTTATCGAAAAGCCACCTCTTCATTTCCAATCAATGTGTTATCAATGCAAGAAAGAAGTAGAGCACAATATACTGATTTTTTTCTTAATTTTAGTATAGATTGTTTAAAAGCTCGAACAGGGGGAGTCTGAGGGGTGATGTGCCCCCCCCCCCCCTTCTTCCTCTCTTTCTTTTTTCCTTTTTTTCCCCCTTTTTTTTTCCCCCCCCTTTTTTTCCCTTTTTTTTTTGGTAGAGGGGGGGGGGGGGGGCCCGGGCCCATCGTGCCCCCCCCCCCCCTGTATCCGCGCCTGTAATCAGGGAGGGGGTAATGGGAAGGAAGAATTTACAAGGATAAAGAATATGCCTTTGATTACATTAGACAAGAAATGCCATAAACCTATGCCAATGAATCCACCAATGGAGTAGGGTCTAGAGATAATATAAACAATTTCTTTGAAATATCTTAAGAATGATTGATGACTACATCATTCTGACTTCATGGGTTTTGACATCTCAAGGGCTATGACATATAGCTGATATCCTTGGCATCTTGAACTCCATTGCACACGAATACAGTTGACAAGATTATCAACATGAGAAAGCTTTTCTGAGAATATTGATACCAAAGAAGATTTTAAAGACACCACCACAATGCATTGCGTTTTTGCCAAATGCCCTAATTCTGGTCTCCAATTTGTCTCGGTTCCCATAGACATATGCACACAATAATGGCTTCGTAGCGCATTCAACGTTGGAGCTCTTACGTTCTAGTTTACATCAATGAATAAATTAGTTATCAGTGTTCCTTTTTCTTATTTCTAAAGCTTAAGAGCTCGACAAATGCATAGTGTGAAAAACGCTTTAGTTGGCTGATGTTGCTCAATGCATTGTGGGCAGACCTTAAAATCTTCTTTGATTGATAGCCTTCCTTGTTTGGTCCAATCTTAGTCAGACCGATGAGTAGCATAACCAAGGTAGTTGACCTGCTTCCAAGAACTGGGCCAAGAACAAACCAATAGCAAGCATATACTATTTATATGTCCATACACCCAACAACTGTCTTTGGAACCTTAAAAAGAATAAAATAATGCATCTATCTGAATAAAAGCAGTTATCAATCAGATCTATTTGATATTATTTTCATTTGAAAAATGAAGTTCAAAAACAGAGTTACTATTAATTAATAGTGTTTGACAGGTGCTAAATAGAATAGAGCAACTATGTAGGTCAAGATTATTACTACATATTAGTTCATCTATCAATCATGCTTTGGTATCCAGGTCAGAATAACATGTAACTGATTACGTCGCGTTGAAATAACCCAGGAAATAACAGTATTATGCAGATCTAAAATCTGGTTCTGTTACAAATAATTCAATTTACGTAGAATAAATATTTGAATATTATTAGACAATGATACAAATCACATACAAATATTGTGCAAACAGGAATACGGATTGACGTAATCTACAAAAAAAATCTAAATATTGGTGGAGAATGATTTAATCAAAAATAGGGTCATAAAATTGGTTTTGATCGGCCTGGCAGGGTTTGGTTGCCCTGTATGTGAAACTCTCAGTAAAGGAATGGTTCTAGATAGAATTTAAAAAATTTCTTAAAGAACTCCAAAAGATCCTTTAGTGAAAAGGACCCTACAGAGTATCTCTGGCAAAGTATCCCTAGGTAGGAATGCATGATAAGAACCCTGGAGGATTTGACTGGACAAGTATTGCAAAACATCTATCTGGGAATGAACCCCAACGGTTTCTTTCTGGAAAATAAACAAGAAGGTTCTTCTTTTATTTAAGAAAAATCCCAAAAGATTCTTGCTAGAAAAGAATCCCAGAAAATGTATTCTAAAACAGAATTCTAAGACTGTTTTTCAATAAGAACATTCAATGTTTCTTACTGGTACCATCGTGTTGGCACTAGACACTCTGCTATGGTTCTGTTTTGGCTAACCTTGAAACTCTCTGTTGTCAGGACAATTCATGACTACTTTTTAGCTTCTTTTTAGCTTCTTCACTTGTTCCTTAAGCATGGTCTGTATCCATCCTACATTTGTAGACACCATACGTCCAGCTGTTTATGCCTAATAATGTTATATTATTAATAACAATTTTATGCGTAACTGTTCCGCACCAGTAATGGTCTCTGTCTGCGGTAAGATAACAGCTGTATCTTCAATTATAGATCTCATTTGTAGCATTTAATTCATCTATGAAATTGGTATGGTCCTAATAACGGCACGTTTATTTGATGCACATTTGAGCTGAGTAATAGACATCAAAAACATGTTTATTAATTTGATATCTAGTCACCAAATCCATGACAGCTTTCCAAAATAAATGTAGACAAGCTATTTTTTTGGAACAGATGATGCACTCAATTTCTCTGCGAAAGAATTACTTTTTGACAAAAGTTGCACTCTTTACCCTGGCCTATTATATATTCGGTATATATACTCGTCCCCAAGGCTCAAAATAAGAAGACGCTGGGCGATTTTTACCCATCGTTCCTACCATCATAGCGCCCGGTAATGCTGAAAAAATAATGATGTAGCAACTTGCAAAAGGCGAGTTTACTTCTCAATTATTTGTCTAGGCCACAGAAAATGTGCAATGAATGCAAAAAGGGAAAGTTCTAGTGATCGTATCATCATATGATCATACTATGCTGTGATCGTTCATGGCAGGGAACACTACTGTACTTTTCTTTTAAATTCTCATTGATCATATTCAGATAAACGACTGTAAATTGCCAAAATAAATGTTACACAATAGCTGAATTCCTAAATCTAGTCGGCTGGCACCAATTGGGCCTTAATGGTGCTGCTATTCACGCAGGGATTTTCATATCAAACACTTTGTTCGGCGGTTGAATTTGTAGGGTTATTTTTGCCAAAAGTTGTTTATACTTTCAGCATAGTTTTCATCTTAATGTGCAACTTTTGGGTTTGACAAACCTGCAAATGTTATTCAGAATATTTTAGTCTACCAAAAAATGCAGAACATTCTTGGTTCCATGAACTACATAGACCAAAGTGTTTTCCGAGCGATTTTTGTGCTGCCTTGCGACTGCCTATACTGTACGGTCTATTTGACTTAATAAAAAGTATGCTCTTGGTTGACTACTTTTGAAAAAAAGTAGCTCCTGGTAAACAAACTGTTATTTTGAGCCTAGCTCATCCCGTGTTGTTACGTAGTATGTGACTATTGCTTTCTTCAATGAGTTGCCATTAAATTGTTTAAAAAAAAGTCAACATGTTGATAACAAAATGACAAAAGCCTAGTCGTTAAAAACAAACTAATTATTTAAGTTGCATTTTTAAAAGTTTGACACATCAAGGAGGTAATTTTTGTATTGCTCTCTGCTAATAATTGCTCTCTATTGACATTAACAAGATCGCTGATGATGCTTTCACATATACTCGCTTGGTTTGGTGATTTAACTCTAATCTTTTAAGACAATTCTTGATCAATCTATTAACACACACCTTACAAGAAGAACATCTTGACATAATTCCCTAATAGCGAATATTTGCTCAGTGGTCATTACAATAGCGAATATTTACCTGGAATGCTCATTGGTCATTACAAAGGGTATCAGGCATGTCCAAGGACTTTCAAAAAAGCACCTTAAATAAGTAGTTTCGTTAAGGTGAAAAAGCACCCCTAAACAAGTATGAACAATATTTTACATACCCTATATAAGCAAGTATATCAGTATATCCATACCCTAAACAAACAATCAATTCCCCATTATATTTTTATTGAACTCATCATAAACGAAGATTATAGGCCAGAGATAGAAAGTGCTGGAACAGGACTGATTCCGGGATGAATTGAATTGTGATGGATACAAATTGAGAAACATATCACAGCTATTTAGAATCCTCACAGAACAAATAAGTACCTAAATACGAAAGACTATTGTATAATTTTGCTTGTTTTGATACTATTCATGTAACCATAAAAGTAACATACTTTCATGATGAAATGTACGTAGCATGCCCCGGGTTGAAAAAAGGCCCTAGTTACGTGATTTTATTCATGCCTGATAACCACTTGTAATGACCACTGATCACCCCTTGGACATTGTAATAATATAACTTAATCCCGGGACTTAATCCTTTTTGAAATGTCATGTAATCTTTTTTTTACAAAGCTGGTTCGTCTTTTTTTTAAGAGAATAACAGGTTTTGTTTGTTACAGTCAGCAAACACTTGTTACTGTAAGCGGAATAAAACTTGTAAACTGATCTTGTCTAAAGCAAACACCGATAGCATATATCCAACATGAAACTATTGTAAACATTAACTCTATTTGTTGAACTTTCCCTATGTTGATTTTCCAGTCATTTGCCAAATAGATACATATTTGGTCAGCATATTATAGTGAAGTTATTCTTCCAGTGTAAACTTCATTCCTCAACAAGAATAACATGTTCATAAACAAGAACTGTATACTGATCTGCCTTCTAACAATCATGGATAGCATATAATATAGCAGCATGTAGACTGATATTGGGTTCGATCATGATTTTAGGAATAATTTAGATACCTTTTTCGAACCATGGTGTTTGAGCTCCGTAGCTTTCGAGGTCATCACGACCCCTTCATTCAGCGTAGTGTTTACTTCCCTCCACTTGTCACATGACCACCTTTTGGGCGATCACATGACAGCAGGTCATCGTAGATGGCGGGCCGGTTTCAGTGTCCTGATTTCAATAGCATATAATATGTCTGAACAAAAACTATTGTAAACATTGACTTTATTTGTTGAACTTTCCTCCTTTGTTTACTTTCCTGCCATTTTGTCAAATAGATACAACTGTTGGGCAGCATATGGTGGTACTCATTCCAAGTGGAAACATACATGTAGATGGTGTACTACTTGACCATATTGTTCGTAGTTATTAGTTTTATAATCAATAAGGGGATTGTCTCATTAATTTATGTCAAATTATTACACAGAGAAAACGATGTACAAAATATCGCTGTTCAATTTCGGTTGTACACTTTTTCAAACAACAGATGTGTAAAAGTTATACATCGTTGTTTAAAGAAGACAACATTTTTTTAAACAGGTGTTGTTTACAGTATAAAGAACGCCGTTCACATCAATACAAAGTGATCTTGAACAACGTTGTTTACTTGTGACGTCACAAGTCACGTGTCACAATGATTCGTTCGCGATATGCTGCAAATTAATGGCCGCCGTATTTCGTTCGGTAAACAAATTTCGATTTTAAATCATAATTTTAAAGATTTTGCTGACAAGATGGGGAAATACAATCAAGAAAATAATGAAATATGATGACCAAAGAACCGATATAGTTTGATGATAGACGGCGAAGATGGATATTTTTTGCAAAAATATAATTTTAATTTCGCGATTTTGCTCCACAGACACAGAAGGCATCCGAATTCGACAGTTCTGCCGTTCTGTCTGTGTACTTCAACACAAGAAATTCAAGTCTTCAAATCGTGCTGGAATTTTAAACAACTACCAGTAAACAACCCTGTTTTTTTAACAACCATCATTTAAACAACCCTGCAGTTTTAAACAACCACCATTAAACAACCCTGGTTATTTAAACAGGCCAATTTCATCCATGAGGATTGAACAACTTTCTTTGAACAACCCAAGATGATTGAACAACTTTCTTTGAACAACCCAAGATGATTGAACAACTTTCTTTGAACAACCCAAGATGATTGAACAACTTTCTTTGAACAACCCATGAGGATTGAACAACTTTCTTTAAACAACCCTTGAAAATTGAACAACAATTTTTAAACAACACCAATGTGTAAAATCTGATTTTAAACATGTTGTTTAAAAAGTTAAACAACTAGGTGTTTAAAACTTTAAACAACCCCAGATGTTTAATATTTTGAGCAACAAGTTGCTCAGCTCACCCGTCAAACAGCAGTTGTTCAATTTTTTAAACATGTTGTTCACTTTTTTTTTTACTGTGTAATATTCCATATTGATGACTATCAATCTTTCAATTTCTGTATCTGTCATTATGTTGGACTGAATAATATCTTACGAAATTTGCGAAGAAAAATAGATACAAAGTTCCAAAATTAAACTTGAAATACACTCTTAATACAATATGGTCATTTTTACTAAGGAAGGTATAAACTACATGTATGCGCCCAAACTATAAATGGGGACAAAGGTGCATAGCTATTTATTAATCAATTCTTGTTTTAACTTTGTTAAAAGTGCTGGAATATAACCAGGCATTTCCTGTCGCTCTCCCCCCCCCCCCCCCCCCCACCTACACCCTTCCCCCAATCAACAACAACCGAGCAAACAAAATCAGTAAAAAAGTAGGATTTGTTACGCTTTTTGTCGAAAAAAGGTCCATGTTTACTAAATGTGCCACCGCCCCCCCCCCCCCCCCCCCCACCCCCGGTAAAAAGGTTTAACAACATTAGCACCCCAAAAAGTCCTGGTTACAGGCCTGTCAGAGGTGTTTATGAATAATGGTGAGAAAACCTTACTGTTAGGTCCATTTCATCAAAACCACAAAGAAATCAATATTATTCGGATGAAAATCACAAATATTTCATGATTTAGAATTGAAACGTCAGGTCCTCTTATATTTATTACATTTACTTACACAGGCTATTTTTGTGGATAAGCAGTTTGCATTCAGCTTTTATATTATATTTGATTTATGTGTACCCTTTTCTCCTAACAGAATTGTTTCTGGCTGGATATCATCACAATTAAGAGCCAAAATACTGGAATTATATGCAGCTATAACCATGGTAAGTTGGCCATACATGCACTTCCTCTCAAAATAGACTCAAACACTGACCAAAATAGATGATGGATGGATGTAGTGAAGCTGTATAAATAACACACAACTAAACCTACCTTGTCTTGTTCTGAGTCTTTTCTGAATTTTTCAAGATTAACTCCCATGTTTTCTTCAAGTTTCCACAACAAAAGATAGATCCAAGAGAAAATTTGGCACAATTTTGATATCCACTTATATCCAGGTGAGATGATACATCAGAGAAGATTTGATACAAAATGATCCAGGCAAATGTAGAATTTGATACAAAAATAAACTATAATCCACAGATGAATAATGTTTATAAAATATAGCCTTTAGTTACTGTGATAGAGTTGAACTTGTTATGAGGACGATCAACAAATATATGATTGACTTTTCAGAGTAAGTGCGCATATACTGTACATATAGTAGCATGTGTGTGTGAGTGTCGATGTAAACAATGTCAGCGATAGCGTGTTCTCTCATATGCAAGGTTGCTGGTTCATCATCATCATCATCGGATTAGCATATCCTCCAACGTATAAGGTGTGAAATCACTAAGCAACATTTCCTGTGTTAGCACATAGCGCTGGGTGGAATTCTCCGAATCTATATCAAACTCTACAAACCATGCAGGCACTGGAGCTAATGGTAAGCATCATTAGTGGAAGTAGACAATGTAATATAAACATTCCACTTGGCGGTTTCTTCAAATAAATAGAAATTTGACCTTTGAAAAGAGACTGCAGATGATAAGATTGTTTATATTTTTCCTCCCATTAAACCCACTGGCAAAATAATGACAGAAAAATTCAGTGTGGCATCTGTAAGTGCCTGGCAGGGGAGATACCAAGTGACAGGCTGTCATCTTCAGTAGATAGCAATTCTTGTACAATATTACATGATTTGTATCCATACATACTGGCATATGGTCTGATCAATATGTACATAGCCAAGCAATTATACTGCAAACAATACAACCTATGGGGTATTATTTGATTTAATTATCTGGTACTTGAACAAAATCATGCACATATGTCCTTTAGTTAATGAGCATGATCATGCTATACACACCTAATTAATCAATTCAAGGCTTTGTACTCTAATTTTAGTAATGAATATTTTTTCTCATGGTGTATTAAGTAGTTTTAATATGAAAGTATAGTGCATGTTATTTTACTCTATTATAATGAGGTAGCAAGATAATTTATGAGGTATGAAAAATAGATTATATATGTTTTAAAGGTGGCTATATCATGATATGACTTATTATATTTTAAATTACAAATCCTAACATATTTTCAATGTAGATTTATAGACCCAGAGGTTACTTCAAAGCTATAGCTATCAAGCTTGACCAAAATGATGTAAGCGATTCATACTTTTACAATAGATTGATGTTCAAATATAAAAATGAAAATGTGGGTAATTTTAAAGCCAAAAACACCCACTTGGAAATACTTGTTTATGATAGAGTAGGAAATCTTGATAAGATACTTTTCTACTTATCAAGGGTATCTATGGGTTGTTGTAAAAATAATTATTTACAAGGGTCACTTCTGAAAGTTCTATCCAAGTATGAATGATATCCACCTTCATATACAAGCACCCTTCCCCCCTGTCCTCTGGGGTGTCACACCCATACTTACGCTCTAAAGAAACAACCAACCAGGCAGGATGATTTTCATGCGGCAGTCGTCTTGACGACAATTCCAAAATTTCACAAAATGTTTCAAGAATGTCAAAATTATTGAAGTTCATTCCCATATTTTGAATCACCATGATAATTGCATTAAAATAAGTACAAACGTGCCTTGTTTTGGTTCAGTAATCCTTAAGATAGACTTGAGATTGGAAAAGGTTTCTGAAAAATCTGTTTTGTATATGGTAAAACTAATAGCCGCCGCGTGTGGAAAGTGTTAAATATGTCGAGTATTTGTTTGATGAATTCTATAGCAACCTTAGCAGCAGCATTTATGAGTAAATAAAAAGCATAAACCTTATTTCCATAGAATGTGTTTGTTATAATGAGGAATAAAACAGTACCCAGTAATACTCACACAATTACTAGAAGTATAACCACACTGAAAATATTGTAAAATACCCCCAAACACTTCAACATAAAAACCCACCAATCTGGCAACAGATCATGAAAACAGGAAAATCTATGCAAGCTATGAAAAGATTTTTGGCACATAACTGATGCAATACGATGCTGTGGCTTGCTATATCAGGGGTAAGAAACACTAGAGAGCAATCATGAAATGTTGTACCGTCACTCAATGACAATAAGTCTTGTTTTCTTGATGGCGCAACGTTCTTCAGCATCGCAATTTGAAGGATTATATTATCTTTCCAGAACTGATATCCAGTCAGCAGTGTAAACTTGTCTATGTTTTTGCACTCGCCTGGCATCGGCAACATCGTGACTAGCGCACCATTGTCAGGGTAAATATGCACGGAGGGAATGGATGCAGAAAAAAGAACCCCCCAGGAATTTTGTATAATATAGTGTGAAAAGAGCCTGGGGAGGATATATTACAATGTGCTAAATTATGTATTACATGATAAACACTGAAAAATGCATGTGGCCAGCTATAGGAAATTGTGCAACAAGTTGCCAGTTGAATAAACAATTGCTCAAAATGAATCTTTAGAATAATATAAATTCAAATTAAATTTGGTGTCATATTACAAGTGTCATCGTAGCCTAATTTCCAGGCCCTTTGATGGGTAGGAGTATTGGGCAATAAATATTGAAGCTGCAGCATAACTCATTTTATAGGTTGCTGAATGAGATGATCTGTCAGTCTGACCCATTTGTTAGCCATAGAGGACATTGTAATATCAAATACATTTAGGACATTTTACTCTTGATACGCGTGCTCAGTAGACAGTTTCTTTCTTCTTTTCTTCTTTAACGGCGTAATGACGTAATATATTGCTGCCAGACATTACAATTAATAGGACACTCGCACAAAAAAAATTCATGTGGAGCGTTGCATTTAATATCTATCATAACTAACCCAAACCTCACTCCTGTCAAAAGGAGTTGATAGTTGCACATTTTACACATTGCAATGTACTTCGTGATTTAAATAATTTACATTATAACCAGACCTTAACACTTTCAACGCGGCAGTCGTCTGCAGACGGCGACAGTCCCAAAATATTTCAAAAATTTCACAATTATTGAAAATCATCACCATATTTGGAAAATCACCATGAGAAATAAACGCTTTAAAATAGTACAAGCATGCTTAGTATGGGTTCAGTAATTCTTGAGAAAAGTTTGGAAAGGTTTCTGAAAAATCTGTTTTGTCTATGATAAAACTAACACTTAGCCGCAAGGAAAGAGTTAAATCCCGGCTAAGACGGTATACGGGGGTGTGCCGCTCTAATGGGTAGCTTTTTTGGCACAAAATCCCTAAACATGGGGTATGATTTTGTGCTGGAAATCCCTAATAATGGGGTCACTTTTTACAAATGGGTCAAATTTGCAAAAATTATGTATATTTTCCCGATAACTTGCGAAAATTTGGTCTAAAATGAAGCAAAACCCCTAAAAATGGGTAGGGGTTTTGAATCTCCATCTCCACTTAAAAGTGGTTTTAAGCTTCCTTTCTTTGGTGGGAGTTTTGAATATAACTTATGAGGTGTGGGGTCATTGTTTAAAATGCTGGTAGTGCTAGGGAGAACAGCTGTAAAGATGATTAAGTGAGCCAAAATATGAAAATACATTTTCATTGATATTCCATTATGTCTTGCCACAATGGAACAAAAAGAGATCTCAATGAAATTAACAGAATAAGTAGGGAAAATGTTCACCATCATATCCGCAAGTGTTTAAACTTGAAATACAATTTTTTTTTAAATATATTTTTGAAACCCAATATAGATCATTCTGATACACCCTGTACAGCCAAGATCAACACAAATGAAAAAAACAATATGTGAGTAGCATTAGCAATGGAGCTTTCGTAACATGAAATTCTTGGAAAGCTGGTTTAATAGAATTCCAATAACCCAGAAATATATTCTTGGTAATTGTAGAAATGATGCGTGGAAAAATAAAATGATATGCAATCAACAAAATTAAAAAACCCATTAATATTAAAGAAAAGTAAGAGCATATCAAAGGTGGTTTGTACTAGTTTTGAAATATATTGTTGATGGGACATCAACTCCCACAGCATATTAATAAATCATCTACTCAATTAAGTTGGAACTGAAATTCTGAGTTCTAATTTAATATATTATGAATGATTGAAAGTCTATTTGTAAGCAGCAGGCCAAAAGCCTGTCACCGCTGTTTGACGGTCCGTTTTATTATGACGTTATCTTACTAATTTTGATAGTTCGATTATCCATGCCAATCCACCTAGTGCATGTTCTGTACGCCGTCCTATATCTCAATGTGCGTCAAATGTAAACACCAAATCTCACTCATTATTTTTACTTTGCTTCTCTCTTATTGAATGATATGCACAAGGGAATTTTCATTATTCATACACTAAATATAAACAAATCTTGTGCATAATATACTTGCATTTTCATGATGCAACATCAAACATTTTGTTTGTATGTTAACATTATAATTACTAGCAGGATTCCGTTGCTACAGTTGGGTGCTGTTAGATGAGCAAATGAGATTCATTAGTTGTAACTTGAGTTCATGATTTGTCAATTGCTGTAAAACTTGAGTTCATGAGTTGTAAATAACTCCAGTGGAATATAATTATATAAATGCAAAAATCTGTGTGTTCTGTATTTTTGAAGCAATGTTCGCAGTTGTAATGTATAAAGAAACCTAATTATATTTAATTTATGGCCCTCCCATATATATTTTGTAAATCTATGGTTATGCCACATTACTTTATTAACCACCTTCCTCTCAAACCACATTAACAAACCCCCCAACCAGGTTGCTTTATTAACCCCCACCCAACAGTCCACATCACTATGAATAATTACAACCCTAGGCTTATCCTAAACCATTTCCTGTGGGTTACTTTATTAACCCCTACCTCTCAAACCGCATTACTTCATTAACCACCGGTCCCGTGGCTTGTGTGGAATATACCATTACTTCATAAACCCCTGCTCCCAAAATCAGGTTCCCCCTTCCCATGGTTTAACACCCACCCGACGGTACCACATCACTATATAACCCTAGGCCTCCGATGGTACTTGTACCACATTATTATAACCCCTAGGCCTATCCTTAACAATTTCCCATGTGCAGGCCCGTAACAAGGGGGGGGGGGGGGGGGGGGGGGGGGGGGGGGGTGTGGATGCCCCCCCCCCCCCACCAAATCTGAAAACAAATCCTTTTTTGTACCTTTTTTTTTTACCAATGTACCTTTTTTGTGAAAACGCCACCTTCTTTCCTATTGTGTAAAGGATTTTTTCGGGCCGTTTTGGACTAACATATGTCCTACCCCCCCCCCCCTCTCTCAAAATTGTGTGAGATGAATTAAAAAGATTTTGGGGCAACCTTTTACGATTTTTTGGGTACCTTTTCCAAAAAATATGTGTCCCCCCCCTAACAAATTCCTGCGTACAGGCCTGCCCATGTGGCTTATATTTATTTGCACAGGCACGGCGCCGTGTGTGGGTCCGTGTGCGTATAGTGCTGCGGCAGCGTGCCCTTGCCCAAATATGCATGCGGCGTGTTACCACAGTATTATTGAGCCCAAGTTGAGCATTTTGGGCTGTTTTTGGAACCAAATTTGTTAACCAATTTCACTGGAATGTACTTAAAAACACTTCCCATATTTCCCTCTATCTTTTATGCGAATTAGGCGACACTTTGATCAAATCTAACAGAGTACTAAAAATAAAAAACACACATCATTTCCAGATTTACAGTAAGATTATGTCATCATTTTCAAGTTTGCCAACAAACCATCATTGTCACAGGGCGGCTGCCATTTAATTACAGCAGCATGTCTTTTTTAATGGGTATCACTGAATAACCCCATTTTTGTTTCTCTCCTCCTGAACGACATGCACAAAGAAGTTGTCATTATTCATACAATAAATATAACAAATTCTTGTGCATAAGATAATTGCATTTTCATGATGCGGCATCAAACATTTCGTTTGTAATTTCACATTATACTACAAATGCCGTGTTTGTCTTTGGTCCTTATTAAGTTCCCCGCATGCCAGTATAGCAGACAGGCAAGCATTGGGCCTAGTAAAAAAAGAAAAATCCATGAAATTTCAACGCGACCGACATTTAGGTTGTCAAATTGGTTGCGGATCGAACGATTAGTCACATACATAGCTCAAAATGTGATATCGTATCCTCAAAAGCAAATAGAGGCACATTATAGGCTATTTTGGGTTTTTTGTCTGCAATTGGCAAAAAAAAAGCTTTTTCCTCACTATTTCAACGCGAATGACATTTGTGTCACCAAATTGGTAGTGGATCGACCAATAAGTCACACTGATATCATACGTAGCTCAAACTGTGATCTAGCAGGTGCATGTCCCTATTAAACCATAGACACTGGCAAGGAAACACAGAGGACACAGACATGCCATTGATCCAATCCAATATCTTTATTTCCGACATCAGCCAACATGAACATACCGATAAAATACAAGCAATTATCAATCATCTTGGTGACCAATATATACAACTATATAAACCAGTGGGTGTACTGGGGAAGTTTGCCCAGTGGAAACAGCCAAATACCGTTAAGAATCAAAACAGCCAGATACCGTTTAGAATCAGGGTTTTGGGTAATCCCGCAGACCTTCACAAACTAGGTTCGGTACCGGTAAGAAACGGCAAAAACCAAGTAGAAACAGAAAGCCGATTAATCTTACCGTTATGTGCCATGAACCGTGTCATGCTGGGTTATACACATTGTGAAGCAATCTTTTTCAAGTGGAGTGGCATTGTTTGGTATTACAAAAGGTCAAATGTTGTGGCCCATCAACTGGGATCGATAAACTTAGTGGTACATTTTTCGCGAGTAAAAACAGGGGGTTTAAAAACTTACTGGTTAATCTCACCGTTTTATCTTACTGTTTACTTTGCAGTGTCCCAGTGGAAACACGCTCATATTCTCATTTATATATCAACCCAGTGACCAATTATATACAACAGGGTTCTTTCAGTATAAACTACAAGCAATTATCATCCTGGTGACCAATATATACAACTAGGATCTTGCTGTGTAACATGTAACATATATCACTCACCTATCCAGGCGCGGATACAGGGGAGGGGCGGAGGGGGCGGGCGCCCCCGTAAAATTTGCAAAGAGTGGAATAGAGAGAGAGAGGAAAAAGAGAAAGGAAAAATGGGAAGAGAAAGGAAAAAGGGGGAAAGAAGATGAGGGGGACTAGAATTATAGAGAGGACAAGAGAAGAGAGAGAGAGAAGAGAGAGCGTGTGTTATTATACGCTTTATTCCGTGTAGCGATCTGTCGTCTATGCATCCTGTTATAGCCAGGCCCTAAGTTCACAATGGGATGTATAAACTGAACATTTTAATTTCTGTCAATCTCATCCTGATATTTAACAATTCCGTCCAGTTTTTGGAGGCAGAATGGGGATGTTTCAGGCCTCCCTGATGCTCACCCCCTTTTACCGGTTTATAAACAGGCGTGTGTCCAGGGGTGGCTTTGGGGCTCAAGCCCCCGGACGCCAGACCAAAACAAAAGAGAGAGAGAGAGAGAAAGGGAAAGGGAAGAGGGGAGGGTAGAGAGAGGGAGGGGAGAGGGAGGAGGAGAGGGAGAGGAAAAGGGGGAGGGACTTTTTTATTAGTGTTTCTCTCCGTCTCTGAACCGTGTCAGTGTTTTAATATTGATAGCAAGGAGAGTTTTAGGTCATTCAGACAGGGAGAGGAGAAGGGGGAGGGGGCTTTTTATTAGTGTATCTCTCCGTCTCTGAACCGTGTCAGTGTTTTAATAGTGATAGCAAGGAAAGTTTTAGGTCATTCAGACAAGTTAAAACCCAACAGCTCGGCCCCAATCCCCATCAACATGACCAACGGCATTCTCCACCTCCAGTGGCGTACCCAGAGGGGATCCCTCGGTAGCCCCCCCCCCCCCCCAGTGAAATAAAAAGGAAGACAATTAAACACTTGGTTTCAGGAACGTTTTCTGGACCATTTTAGTTTAAAAAACTATCATTTTTTGTGCGCTTTGCGCGAATTAGTTGCAATGTTTCATTATCCAAGTTATATATAACAAGATGGCTAAGCGCAAGGAACGTTTTTGAACAAGTTTAGTATGATTGAAATGATTGGATGGGTTTTGTTTTAATTAAAAAGACATCATGTAATGACATCAACACGTGTCACATTTTACTGCAGAAATATATTATTATTGTTTTCATGCAAAAAGTGAAATGTATTTGATAACTTAATTTAGGTGTTTTGTTTAATTAAAATACCAGTAAATAATCATAATCAACACGTGACATATTCTACTGCAGAAAAACTTTATTAATATTTTCATGCCTAAAGTAAAATGTATTTGATAACTTAATTTAGGCGTTTTGTTTAATAAAATGCCAGTAAATAATCATAATGAACACGTGGCATATTCTGCAACAGGGACTGACATGTATAACGATAATACAAAGTTATAGACAACTTGTTAACATGACGTATCAAAATCAATTGTTAAACAAGATGGCTTCAGGACCGTTTTTCTGGACCTTTTTAGTGTTAAAATAGTCATTGTTTTGCGCTTTGCGCAAATTAGTTTTAAGGTTTAATTAAATTATCCCAGGAAAACTTTTATGAGCCTGAATAGAAACCCTACAACCCATGAGCTTCGCCCCTGGACCCCACGCCTTGAGACACTCCGCTCGCTTTGCTACGCTCTGATTGGTCACTAAATTAAGTCAGCCCCGCCCCCCGTAAATTTTAATCCTGGATCCGCCACTGCTATCTAAACGAAAAAAGGGGAAACACTTTGTTACACTCACAAGCGCCCTACAAGGAATATAGATAAATGTGTTCAAACTGCCGAGCGTTGAACCCTAAAATGTATGCTGTGAGCATCGCGGCTTAAAGAAATACCATGTTAAAAACACTCTAAACTAACAACACGGTAGGGACGGATGGGATTCAAAATCTTGACTGCTGTTGGAAAAGACGGAAAGAGAGGATAACATGAACAGGCCCATGGCCACGCATGCGCAAACTGAGAAAACCTTACCAGTGCTGCTTTAAACAGGACTAATTCACAACGGCTTCACTAATCCCCATTACCTAGAATCCTTGGATAACACGGGGGGGGGGGGGGGGGGGGGGGGGGGGGGGGGCATGGGTGGTTTTGCCGCTATATCGAGTTTTTTTACATCAATATCTGCTGCCCTCTGTTGTTGCAGTTGCACTTATTGGAGTCATCAAATTGGTACTTAACGTTATTACAGTTCCTAATATATACAACTATATAAACATCCAAAAATTTGAATCTAGCAAGTCAGATAAGCTCTGATAAGTCATCAAAATCTACCTTTGGAAAACTTCAATTTGAAAAGGTTTATACCTACCCTAAAATATAAAAATGTTTAGGTAATTATAAGCAATTTGTTTGAAGCATAATATGCTGAGCTTAGTTCTTTCAATACGATTCTAATAGAACCTTTTAGCAACCTTTTCAAATTATAAAATTGTCAAGAACTATAAACATTTACCAAATGGAAAATGTTATCTCAACCTTTGACTTAAAGGTTCTTCACATCTAGATTCATGTTCAATTTTGCTCATGTTTAGATAATATATCATTACAATAAAATGCAATGCAACATCTCACTGTTATTGTGCACGACTGATTTGCTGTATTGTTGACATATTTGGTTACTTCACTGACACTATTCATCTATAATAAATGATTTTCAAAGACGTCTCAGTGCCCTAAATTATTTATGAAATGATGGAAATTCAAAACGTGCGTCGTCTGATCGGGTTCAAAATTTCACAATACCCGATCCGTCTCCTCCCTCAGGGGACTAGTTAATACAAACATTATGCCGTAGTATGTGCTGAAATAGGGCAAGAGATAAGCATATTCCACAAATTTCACCTCTATTTAGTGTCCAACTGGTTGTTGTCTAAGACAGTGTATTCTTACCAATTACGGATAAGAAATATCGCCAATTCTGATTACCAAAAATAAAATAACAGCGAGTAAAGCCACACAGGCAGCTACGGTAATCAAATTATGCGAAAGTTGTGTCAATGTTTTTATAATATCGCACCTAGCTATATATCATTACTTGTTGCCATGGTAACATGCATGGTAATGGCCCCTTCAGTCCCCACCAATCCATCTTATCACATAGGAGATGAGACTTAAGCTTTTAAAAGGGTAAAATATTATGATTGAGATAAGAATATATAAGTGGTGTGCGACCCAGAAATATTGCGCCTGAAGTAGGGGAGTCAAGAACACATAATCCCGGCAAAGTTTTGAATAATTTGGTAATCATGCCTCCCTGTCACAATACAAGATTATATTTTGATAGTGTATGATTAAAATGACAAAATCTAGGGGTGGGACAAGAGAATATGTTAATTTTGGTCAGGCAATAGCATAAATGCATCTGTAGATTTGCTTATTAATCCCACATTCACAGTTTGTTTAGGATGGATGTACCTGTGGCCCTGTTTATAGTATACCTAAAAACAAAATAAATTATGGTATTATGACACAAAGCCACAGTTTATAATATATTTCGTGATTTAGGGGAAAATATTTTTTTAATTTCTTTTTTCTCCAAATATTCTTCTATTTCAAAATGTTATGCCTCTCACACTCGGATTCTCACTGTACCTAAAACTCGTCTCACTATCTCCAAAAAAGGATTTTATGCCTCCGGCCCATTTTTGTGGAATAATTTACCGCGTCACATCAGGCATGCCTCATCACTGACTCAATTTAAGAAGATGTTAAAAACTCACTTATTTCACCGTCATAGTGCGAGTGATGTTTAACACTGTTATTTTTTATTTTATGTTTTAATTTTGTTATGCGCTGTGGTACCATTGTATAATGTGTAAGAGCGCTATATAAATGCTCATTGTTATGTTATGTTACACTGTTTCAAACAAAAGCAAAAACAAACAAAATCAGTCAAACGATTGTTAAAGAGCTATAGGTTGGTTGCTGGAGATGGAGAAAGATGAAAAGAGAAGTCATTCTTGAAAGGTCCGATCAGACGTGATACAGTTTATAGTTCGTTTGGATTTTATTCATATTTTTTCTGTCACCTTATATTGATATCTTTACAAATAAGTATTTGTGATATGATGATATAATCTTTTATATATGAACTGAAAGAATTACAAAATATGCCTAAAAGTCATCAAAAGTCATAATGAGATTGCATTCAATAAGATCATATCATCACTGTTCTGTCAAAAACTATGTTTGTCCTGCCCTTCAACATGTATAAAGTAAAATGCCCAACTGTTATGCATAGGAAGTTTTGCTTTATACATGTTAATTGGTAAGAGCACTTACAAGGTTTTGATAGATGTGATTTTGCCTATTGAACATATTTAGAGCAGACTGCCCAAAGATTATACA